>JAIUJO010003039.1:47500-62500 GCA_023846275.1 Vanilla planifolia
GAAGAAGAAGGAGAAAAACAAGAAGAAGAAGGAGAAAAACAAGAAGAAGAAGTCGAAGAAGAATAAGAAGAAGAAGAAGAGGTAGAAGTCGAAGAAGGACAAGAAGAAGAAGTGGTCAAAATGGTAGAAGAATGATAAGAAGAAGAAAAACAAGATGAAGAAGAAGAATAAGAAGAAGTGGAAGAGGAAGAAGATGAAGCAGAATGAGAAAAAGAAGAATAAGAGGAAGATGGAGTAAAATAAGAATAAGTATAAGAAAAAGAAGAGGAAGAAGAAGAAGAAGAAGAAGAAGAAGAAGGAGAAGAAGAAGAAGAAGGAGGAGAAGAAGAAGATGAAGAAGAAGTAGAGCAAGAGGAAGAATAAGAGGAAAAAGAAGAAGAAGAAGAAGTTAAAGAAGAAGAAGAATTAGAAGAAGAAAGAAGAGGAAGAAGAAGAAGAAGAAGAAGAAGAAGTAGAAGAGGAGGAAGAAGAAGAAGAAGAAGAATAAGAAGATGATGAAGACGATGATGAAGAAGAACAAGAACTGGAAGAAGAAGAAGATGATGATGATGAAGAAGAAGCAGTAGAAGTAGAAGATGTAGAAGAAATAGAAGAAAAAGAAGAAGGAGAAGAAGAAGAAGAGGAAGAAGAAGAAGAAGAAGAAGAAGATGAAGAAGAAGAAAAAGAAGAGGAGGTTGAAGAAGAAGAAGGAGAAGAGGAGGAAGAAGAAGAGGCAAAAGAAGAAAAAGAAGAAGAAGGGGAAGAAGAAGAAAAACAATAACAACAAGAAGAAAGAGAAGAAGGAGGTGAAGGAGGAAGAGCAGAAGAAGACGAAGAAGAGGAAGAAAAAGAACAAGGAGATGAAGAAGAAGAAGAAGAAGAAGAAAAAGTAGAAGAAGAAGAAGTGGAAGAAGAAGATGAAGAAAAAATTTGAGAACTAGAAGAAGAAAGAAGAAATTGAAGAAGAAGAAGAAGAAGAAAAAGAAGAAGAAGGTGAAGAAGAAGAAGAAGAAGAAGAAAAAGAGCAAGAAGAAGGAGAATAATTTGGAGAAAGAGAAGAAGAAGAAGAAGAAGAAGAAAAAGAAGAAGAAGAAGAAGATGCAGAAGAAGAAGAAGAAGAAGAAGAAGAAGAAGAAGAGGTAGAAGAAGAAGATGAAGAAGAAGAACGAGGAGGTGAAGAAGTAGTTGTAGTAGAAGAAGAAGAACAAGATTAAGAAGAATAAGAAGAAAAATAAATAGAAGACGTAGAAGGAGAAGAAGAAGAAGAAGAAGAAGAAGAAGAAGATAAAGAAGAAGAGAAGAAAAAGAAGAGGAAGAAGAAATAGAAGAAGAAGAAAAAGAGGAAGAAGAAGAAGAATTAGGAGTAGAAGAAGAAGAATAAGAAGAAGAAGAACAAGATGAAGAAGAAGAAGTAGTAGTAGAAGAACAAGAAGAAGGAGAAGAAGGAGAAAATTAAAAGAAGATGAAGGAGAGAAGGAGAAGAAGAAGAAGATTAAGTGGTTGAAGGAGTAGAAGTAGTAGTAGTAGCAGAAGAAGAAGAACAACAACAAGAAGAAGAAGAAAAAGAAAGAGGAGGAGGAGGAGGAAGAGGAGAATAAGAAGAAGGAGAAAATAAAATAATAGTAGAAGAAGAAGGAGGAGAAGTAGAAGAGAAGAGGAAGATGAATAATAATAATAATAATAATAACAATAATAACAATAATAACATCAACAATAAAAATAATAATAATAATAAGAAGAAGAAGAAGATAAAGTAGAAGAAGAAGATGAGGAAGAAGAAGAAGAAGAAGAAGATGAAGAAGAAGAAGAAAAGGAAGAAGTAGAAGAACAAGGAGAAGAAGAAGATGAAGAAGAAGAAGAAGATGAAGAGAAAGAAGAAAAAGAAGATGTAAAAGAAGGACAAGAAGAAGAAGAAGAAGAAGAAGACAAGGAAGAAGAAGAAAAAGTAGGACAAGGAGAAGAAAAAAACGAAGAAAAAAACGAAGAAAAAAATGAGGAAGATGAGGAAGAAGAAGAAGAAGGTGGAGGGGGAAGGAAAGAAGAAGAAGAAGAAGAAGAAGAAGAAGAAAAAGAAGTAGTAGTAGTTGTTGAGGAAGAAGAAAAAGAAGTAATTAAAGAAGGAGAAGGAGAAGAAGAAGAAGAAGACTAAGAAGTAGAAGTGGAGGAAGAAGAAGAAGAAGAAAAAGAAGAAGTGGAAGAATAAGAATAAGAAAAAGAAGAAGAAGGATACGAAGAAGAAGGATACAAAGAAGAAGGAGAAGAGAAGAACAAGAAGAAGAAGAAGAAAAGGAGAAGAGGAGGAGGAAGAAGATGAAGAAGAATAAGAAGAAGAAGAAGGAGAAGAAGAAGAAGAAGTAGAAGAAGAAGAAGAAGTAGAAGGAGGAGAAGAAGAGGAAGAAGATGTAGAAGAAGAAGAAAAAGAAGAAGAAGAAGAAGAAAAAGAAGAAGAAGAAGAAAAAGAATAAAAATATGGAGAAGAAGAAGAAGAAGATAGAGAAGAAGAAGAAGAAGAAGAAGAAGAAGAGGAAGAGGTAGTAGAAGATGAAGAAAGATAAGAAGAAGAAGAAGAAAAGGATGAATAAGAAGAAGAAGAAGGAGGAGGAGGAGGGGAAGAAGAAGAAGAAGAAAAAGTACAAGAAAAAGTAGAAGAAAAAGAGTAAGAAAAGGAAGATGAAGAAAAAAAAGAGAACAAGGAAGAAGAAGAAGAAGAAGAACACGATGATGATGATGATGATGGAAAAGAAGAGGAGGAAGAAAAAGAAGAAGAAGATTATGGAGAAGAAGAAAAAGAAGGAGAAGAAGAAGAAGAAGAAGAAGAAGGAAAAGAAGTGAAGAAGGATGAAGAGAAGAAGAAGAAGAAGAAAGAGAAAAAGGAGGAGGAGAAGAAGAAGAAGGAGAAGAAGAAAAAGAAGAAGTAGAAGTAGTACAAGAAGAACAAAAAGAAGAAGAAGAAGAAGAAGAAGAGAGAGAAGAAGAAGAAGAAGTGTAAGAAGAAGAAGAAGAAGAAGAAGAAGTAGGAGGAGGAGGAAGAGGATGAGAAGAAGAAGAAGGAAAAGGAGAAGAGAAAAATGAAGAAGAAGAAGGCAAATAAGAAAAAAAAAGAGAAGAAGAAGAAGTTGAATAAGATGAAGGAAAAGAAGAAGAATAATAAGCAAAAGAAGAAGAAGAAGAAGAAGAAGAAGAAGAAGAAGAAGGAGAAGAAGAAGAAAAAGAAGAAGGAAAAGTAGATAAAGAAGAAAAAGAAGAAGAAGAAGAAGATAGAGAATAAGAACAAGAAGAAGTACTAGAAGAAGAAGAATTAGAAGAAGAACAACAAGAACAAGAAAGAGAAGAAAAAGAAGAAGAAGAAGTGGAAGAAGAAGAAGAATATGAAAAAGAAGTAGAAAAAAAGATGAGAATGAAGAAGAAGATGATGAAAGAGAAGAAGTAGAAGAAGAAGAAGAAGAAATCGAAGAAGGAGAAGTAGAAGAAGAAGAAGAAGAAAAGATGAAGAAGACAAAGAAGTAGAAGGAGAGGAAGAAGAATCATAAAAAGAAGAAGTAAAAGAAGATGAAGAAGAAAAAGAAGAGGAAAAAGAGGAAGAAGAGGAGGAAGAAGAAGTAGAAGAAGAAGAAGAAGAAGAAGAAGAAGGAGAAGAAGAAGAAGAAGAAAAATAAGAAGCTGAGGAAGGAGAAGAAGAAGAGGAGAAGAAGAAGAAGAGGAGGAGGAAGAAGAAGAAGAAGAGGAGGAAGAAGTAGAAAAAGAAGAAGAAGATGAAGTAAAAGAAGAGGAAGAAGAAAAAGAAGAAGAAGAAGAAGAGGTAGATGAAGAACAACAACAAAGAAAACAACAACAAGAAGAAGAATAATAAAATTGAGATGAAGAAGATGAAGTAGAAGAACAAGAAGACAAAGAAGAAGAAGAAGAATAACACGAAGAAGAAGTAAGAGAAGAAAAAAAACTAGAAGATGTGGAAGGAAAATTAGGAGAAGGACAAGAAGAAGAAGAAGAAGAAGAAGAAGATGAAAAAGAAGAGGAAGAAGACGAAGAAGATGAAGAAGAGGAGGAAGAAGAAGAAGAATAAGAAGAAGAAAAAGAAGATGAAGAAGAAGAAGAAGAGCAAGAAGAAGAAAGAGAAGAAGAAAAAGAAAGGGAAGAAGAAGATCAAGATGAAGAAGATGAAGAAAAAAGAGAAGAAGAAGAAGAAGAAGAGGAAGAAGAAGATGAAGAAGAAGAAGTAGTAGTAGTAGTAGTAGTAGAAGAAGAAGAAGAAGAAGAAGAACAATAGGAAGAAGAAGATTAAGAAAAAGCAAAAGAAGCAGAAGAGGAAGAAGAAGAAGAAGAAGAAGAAGAAGAACAACAACAGGAAGAAGAAGATTAAGAAAAAGCAAAAGAAGCAGAAGAGGAAGAAGAAGAAGAAGAAGAAGAAGAACGACAAGAAGAAGTGGAAGAAGAAAAAGGAGAAGGTGTGGAAGGAAAATTAGGAGAAGGACAGAAAGAAGATGAAATAAAAGAACAAGAAGGAGAAAGAAGAAGAAAAAGAAGAAGAGAAAAAGCAATAGAAAGAAGAAGAAGAAGAAAAAGAATAAGAAGAAGAAGAAGTAGAAGAAGAAGAAGAAAAAGAAGATGAACAAGAAAAGCAAGAAGAAGAAAGAGACGAAGTTGAAGAAGAAGAAGAAGAAGAAGGAGAAGAAGAAATAGATGTAGGAGGAGGAGGAGAAGGAGGAGGAGGAGGAGAAGAAGAAGAAGAAGAAGAAGAAAAGCAAAAGGTAGTTGAAGGAGAAGAAGAAGAAGAAGAAAAAGAAGAAGAACTTGAAGTAGAAGAAGATGAAGAGGAAAAAGAAGAACAAGAAGAAGATGTAGTAGTAGTAGAAGTAGAAGTAGAAGAAGAAGAAGAAGAAGAAGAAGAAAAAGAAGAACAAGAAGGAGGAGGAGGAGGAGGAGGAGGAGGAGGAGGAGAAGAAGAGGAAGAAGAAGAAGAAGAAGACGAAGAAGAAGAAGAAGAAAATGAAGAAGAAGAAGAAGAAGACAAACAAGATGAAGGAAGAGAAGAAGAAGTTGAAGAAGATGAAGAAGAAGAAGAAGAAGAAGATGAACAAGATGTAGATGAAGAAGAAAAAGAAGAAGAAGAAGAAAAAGAAAAGAAGTAGGTGAGGAAGACGAATAATATAAAGAAGAAGGAGAAGAAGTAGAAGAAGAAGAGGAAGAAAGAGGAGAATTAGAAGAAGTAGAAGAAGAAGAAGGAGGAGAAGAAGAAGAAGAAGAGGAAGAAGAAGAAGAAGAAGAGAAAGAAGAGGAAGAAGAGTAAGAAAAGGAAGAAGAAGAAGAACTAGAGAAGGAGGAGGAGGAAGAAGAAGAAGAAGAACATTATGATGATGATGATGAAAAAGAAGATGTGGAAGAAGAAGAGGAAGAATAAGAAAATTAAGAAAAGGAAGAAGAATTGGAAGAGGATGAAGATGAAGAAGAGGAAGAAGATGAAGAAGAAGAAGAAGAAGAAGAAGATGAAGCAGTAGTAGCAGAAGAAAAAGAAGAAGATGTAGAAGAAGAAGATGAAGAAGAAGAAGAAGAAGAAAATGAAGAAGAAGAAGAAGAAGAAGAATAAGAATATGAAGAAGAAGAAAAATGAAAAGTAGAAAAGAAGAAGTAGAATAATAATAATAATAATAACAATATGAAGGAGAAGAAGAAGAAGAAGGTTAAGAAGAAAAAGAAGTAAAAGAAGGAAGAGAAGAAGAAGAAGAAGAAAGAGAAGAAGGAGGAGAAGAAGAAAAAGAAGAGGAAAAAAAAGTAGAATTAGTAGAAGAAGAAAAAGAAGAAGAAGTGAAAGAAGAAGAAGAAGAAGTGGAAGGAGATGAAGAAGAAGAAGAAGGAGGAGGAGGAGGAGTAGGAGGCGGAGAAGAAGAGGAAAAAGAAGAACAAGAAAATGAAGAAAAATGCGAACAAAAAGAAGATGGAGAGGAAGAAGAAGTTGAATAAGATTAAGATAAAGAAGAAGAAGAAGAAGCAAAAGAAGAAGAAGAAGAAGAAGAAGAAGAAGAAAAATAAGAAAAAAAAAAAGAAGAACAAGAAGAAGATAGAGAAGAAGAAGAAGTGGAAGAAGAAGTGGAAGAAGAACAAGAATTAGAATAAGAAGAAGAAGAAGAAGAAGAAGAAGAAGAAGAAAGAGACGAAGAAGAAAAAGAAGAAAAAGAAGAAAAGTATGAAATAGAATTAGAACAAAAAGATGAGGAAGAAGAAGAAGAAACCGAATAACAAGAAGAAGAAGAAAAAGAAGAAGAAAAACAGAAGATAAGGAAGGAGAATAGGAAGAAGAAGAAGAAGAAGACGTAGAAGAGGAAGAAGAAGAAGAAGAAGAAGAAGAAGAAGAAGAAGAAGTGGAAGTAGAAGAAGTTGAAGAAGAGAAAGAGGAAGAAGAGGAACAAGAAGAGGTAGTAGTATAGTAGTAGTAGTAGAAGAAGAAGAAGAAGCAGAAGAATAAGAAGAAGAGGAAGAATAGGAAGAAGAAGAAAAATGAGAGGAAATAGAAAAAGAAGAAGATGAAGAAGAAGAAGAAGAAGAAGAAGAATGTGGAAGAGGAGGAAAAGAAGAATAAGAAGAAGAAGAAGGCAAACAAGAAGATGGAGAAGAAGATGAAGAAAAACAAGAAGAAGAAGAAGCAAAAGAAGAAGAAGAAGACGAAGAACAAGAAGAAAAATAAGAAAAAGAAGAAGGAGAAGAGAAGAAGAAGAAGATAGAGAAGGAGAAGAAGAAGAAGTAGAAGAAGAAGTGGAAAAAGAAGAAGTATTAGAAGAATAAGAAGAAGAAGAAGAAAGAGAAGAAGAAGAAGAATAAGAAGTGGAAAAAGAAGAATATGAAATAGAAGAAGAACAAAAAGATAAGGATGAAGAAGAAGAAGATTAAAGAGAAGAAGAAGAAGAAGAAGAAAAAGAAGAAGAAGAAGAAGAAGAAGAAACCGAATAAAAAGTAGCAGTAGTAGTAGAAGAAGAAGAAGAAAAGATGTAGTCAAAGAAGAAGAAGGTGAAGAAGAAGAATCATAAGATGAAGAAAAATTAGAAGAAGAAGAAGAAGAAGAAAAAGAAGAAGAAGAAGTGGAAGAAGAGGAAGAAGAAGAAGAAGAAGAAGAAGAGAAAGAAGAAGAAGAAGAAGAAGAAGAAGAAGAATAAGATGGAGAGGAAGAAGGGGAAAAAGAAAAAAAAGAAGATAAGGAAGGAAAGAAGAAGAGGAAGAAGAAGAAGAAGAAGAAGAAGAAGAAAAAGAGGAAGAAGAAGAAGAAGAAGACGAGGAGGAGGAGGAAGAAGAAGAAGAAGAAGAGGAGGAGGAGGAAGAAGAAGAAGAAGAAGAAGAATAAGAAATAAAAGGGGAAGTAGAAGAAGAAGAAGAAGAACCAGAATAAGAAGAAAAATATTGAGAAGAAGAAGTTGGAAAAGAAAAACAAGATGAAAAAGAAGAGGAAGAAGTAGGAGAAGAAGAATAAGGAAAAGAAGAAGAAGATGATGATGATTAGAAAGAAGTAGAAGAAGAAGAAGATGATGATAATGATGCTGAAGAAGAAGAAGATGATGATGATGATGAATAAGTGGAAGAAGAAGAAGTAGTAGTAGAAGAAGAAGAAGAAGAATGAGAAGAACCAAATCATGAAGCAGAATAAGAAGAAGAAGAAGAAGAAGAAGAAGAAGAAGAAGAAGTTGGGGAAGAAGAGGAAGTAGGAGATGATGAAGAGGAGGTAGAAGAAAAAAAACAAAAACAGGAAGAAGAAGAAGATGAAGTTGATGAAGAATATGAAAAATAAGAAAAGAAGGAGAAGAAGAAAAGGAAGAAGAACAAGAAGAAGGAGAAGAAGAAGAAGAAGAAGAAGAAGAAGAAGAGGAAGAAGGCGAAGATGGAGAAGAAGAAGAGGAAGAAGAAGTAGAAGAAGAAGAGTTAAAGGAAGAAGAAGAAGAAGAAGAAGAAGGAGAAGAAGAAGAAAAAGAATAAGAAGTGAAAGAAGAAGATGAAGAGGGAAAAGGAGAAGAACAAGAGGAGGAGGAAGAAGGAGAAGAAGAAGTAGAAGATGAAGAAGAAGAATAAGAAGAGGAAAAGGAAGAAGAGGTGGAGAAATAAGAAGAAGAAGAACAAGAACAAGAAGAAGAAGATGAAGAAGAAGAAGGAGAACAAGAATAAGAGGAATAAGAAGAAGAAAAAGGAGGATGAGAAGAAGAAGAAGAAGAAAAAAAGAAGTAGAAGAAAAAGAATAAGAAGATGAAGAAGAAGCAGAAGAAGTAGAAGGAGAGAAAGGAGTAGAAGAAGAAGAAGAAGAAGGAGAAGCAGCTAAAGTAGAAGAAGGAGAACAAGTAGAAGAAGAGGAAGGAGAAGAAAAAGAGAAATAGAAGAAGATGTAGAAGAAGAAGAAGAAGAGGAAGAAGTGGTAGAAGCAAAAGAAGTAGAAGAAGCAGAAGAAGAAGAAGAAGAAGAAGAAGATGAAGAAGAAGAAGAACAAAAGAAGCAGACAAGGAAAGAGAAGAAGAAGAAGAAGAAGAAGAAGAGAAGAAGAGGAATAGGAAGAAGAAGAGGAAGAAGAAAAAGAAGAAGAAGAACAAGTAGTAGATGAAGGAGGAGGACAAGGAGAAGAAGAACTTGAAGAAGAAGAATAAGAAGTATATAAAGAGGAAGGAGAAGAAGAAAAAGAAGGAGAAGAAGAAGAAGAAGAAGAAGAGGAAGAAGAAGAAGACGAAGAAAAAGAAGAAGTAGGGCAAGAACAAGAAGAAGAAGCAGAAGCAAAAGAAGAAGAAGGAGGAGAAGAGGAGGTTGAAGTAGAAGAAGAAGAAGAAGAAGAGAACAAAGAAATGGTAGAAGAACGATAAGAAGAAAAAGAGGAGGAAGACTAAGTAGAAAAAGAATATGAAAAAGAAGTAGAACAACAAGAAGAGGATGAAGAAGAAGAAGATACCATAAATCAAGAAGAAGAAGAAGAAGAAGAAGAAGTAGAAGACAAAGAAGAAGAAGAAGACATAGATGGAGGAGAAGAAGGAGATGCATAAGAAGAAGAAGAAGAAGAGGAAGAAATAGAAGAAGAAGAAGTGGAAGAAGAGGAAGAAGAAGAAGAACAAGAAGAATAAGAAGATGAAGAAGGAGAAGAAGAAGAGGAAGAAGAAGAAGAAGAAGATGAAGAAGAGGGGGAGAAAGAAGAAGAAGAAGAAGAAGTAGTAGTTGTAGTAAAAGATGATGATGATGAAGAAGAAGAAGAAGACAAGAAGGAGAAGAACCAGAAGAATAAAATATAGAAGAAGAAGAAAAAGAAGGAGAAGAAGAAGAAAAAGAAGGAGAAGAAGAAGAAGAAGAAGAGAAGAAGAAAATGAAGAAGGTGGAGAAGAACAAGAAGGAAGGAGAAGATGAAGAAGAAGTGGGAGGAGAAGAACAAGAAGAAGAAGAAGAAAAAGAAGAGGCAGAAGCAGAAGAACATGAAGAATTATGAGGAGTAAAAGAAGAAAAAGAAGAAGTTAAAGAAGAAGAAGAAGAAGAAGAAGATGATGATGATGATGACAACGATGATGATGAAGATGGGGAAGAAGATGAAGAAGAAGAAGAAGAAGAGGAAGAAGAAGAATTAGAAGAAGAAGAATAAAAACAAGAAGAATAAAAAGAAGAAGAATAAAAAGGAGAAGATGTGGAACAAAAATTAAGAGAAGGAGAGCAAGATAAAGAAGAAGAAGAAGAAGAAGAGGAAGACGAAGAAGAAGGAGATAGAGAGGAAGAAAAAGAATAAGAAGAAAAAGAAGGAGAAGAAGTGGAAAAAGAAGAAGAAGAAGAAGAAGAACAAGTAGTAGTGGAAGAAGAAGAAAGAGAAAAAGAAGAAGATTATGAAGAAGAAGAAGTAGTAGTAGTAGAAGAAGAAGAAGTGGAGGTAGAGGAAGAAGAAGAAGAAGAAGAAGAACAAGAAGAAGAAGAGGAGGAAGAAGAAGAAGAAGAGGAAGAAGAAGAAGAAGAAGAAGAAGAAGAAGATGATGATGAAGAGGAAGAAGAAGAAGTAGTAGAAGAAGAAGAATAAGAAAAAAAGAGGAAGAAGAACAAGAACATGAAGCAAAGAAGAACAAGAAGAAGAAGAAGAAGACGAAGAAGGGGAAGAAGGGGAGGAAGAAGAAGAAGAAGAAGAGGTAGAAGAAGAAAACCCAAAAGTGGAAAAAGATGAAGATAAAGTAGATGACGAATATGAAGAAGAAAGAGAGGAAGAAGAAGAGGAAGAAGGAGTAGAAAAAGAAGAAGAAGAAGAAGGAGAAGAATGAGAACATGAAGCAAAGAATAGGACAAACAAGAAGAAGAAGAAGAATGGAATGAAGAGGAAGAAGAACAAGAACAAGAGGTAGACGAAGAAAAACAAAAAGTAAAAAAATAAGAAGAGGAAGTAGATGAAGAATATGAAAAATAAGAAGAAGAAAAGGAAGAAAAAGATGAAGGGAAAGAAGAAAAAGAAGTAGAAGCAGAATACGAAGAAGAAGAAGAAGAAGAAGAAGAAGAAGAAGAAGAAGAATTACAAGAAGAGGAAAAAGAAGAAGAAGAAGAAGAAGAAGAAGAAGAGGAAGAAGAAGAAGAACAAGAGGAGGAGGAGGAGGAAGAACAAGAAGAAGAGCAAGAGGAAGAAGAAAGAGAACAAGAAGAAGTAGAAGAAGAGGAAGAGGAAGAGGAAGAGGAAGAAGAAGAAGAAGAAAAATAAGAGGAAGAAGAATAAGAAGTAGAAGAAGAAGAAGTAGAAGAAGAAAAAGAAGGAGAGGAAGAATTAGAAGAAGAAGAAGAAGAAGAAGTAGAAGGAGAAGAAAAAGAAGAAGAAGGAGAAGAAGTAGAAGAGGAGGAAGTAGAGAAAGAAAAAGAAAGAGAAGAAGAGGTAGATGGAGAAGATGAATAAGAAGAAGAAGAAGAAGAGGTAGAAAGAGAAGAAGAAGAAGTAGGAGAAGAAACAGATGAAGAAGAAGTAGGAGAAGAAAGAGAAGAAAAGGATGTAGAAGTATTGGAAGAAGAAGAAGAAGACGAAGAAGTTGTTGCTGTGGTAGAGAAGAAGAAGAAGAAGAAGGAGAAGAAGAAGAAAAAGAAGTAGATGAGAAAGGAGAAGAAGAAGAAGAAGAAAAAGAAGATGAAGAAGAAGAAGATGAAGAGGAATATGGAGAAGAAGAAGAAAAGGAAGAAGAAGGGCAAGAAGTAAAAAAAGAAGAAGTAGAAGAAAAAGAAGAAGGAATAGAAGAAGAAGTTCAAGAAGATGAAGAAGAAGTGGAAGAAGAAGAAGAAGAGAAAGAAGAAGAAAAAGAAGAAAAAGAAGGAGAAGAAGAAGAAGAAGAAGCAGAAGAAGAAGAATAAGAAGAAGAAGAAGAAGAAGAAGATGAAAATGAACGAGAAGAAGAAGAAGAGGTAGAAGATGAAGAATACAAAGAAGAAGAAGAAGTGGCAAAAATGGTAGAAGAATTCAAAGAAGAAGAAGATAAAGAAGAAGAAGAATATGAAAAGAAGTAGAAAAAAAAGATGAGGATGAAGAAGAAGAAGATGAAGGAGAAGAAGAAGAAGAAGAAGAAGAAGCAGAAGAAGAAGAGGAAGAAAAAGAAGATGATGAAGACGAAGAAGAAGCAGAAGAAGAAGAAGAAGAAGAAGAAGAAGAAGAAAAAGAAGAAGAGGATGAAGAGGAAAATGAAGAAGAAGAAGAAGAAGAGGAAGAAAAAAAGGCAAAAGTAGAAGAAGAAGAGGAAGAAGAAGGGTAAGAAGAAGAAAACGAAGAAGAAAAAGAAGAAGAGGAAGGAGAGGAAGAAGGTGAAGGAGGAGGAGTAGTAGTAGAAGAAGAAGAAGAAGAAGAAGAAGAAAAAGAGATAGAAGATGAAAAAGAAGAAGACGATGATGATGATGATAAAAGATGAGGAGGGAGAGGAAGAGGAAGAAGAAGCAGAAGAAGTGGTGGAAGAAAAAGAAGTTGAAGAAGAAGTTGAAGAACAATTTGAAGAACAAGAAGAAGAAAAAAGAAGAAATAGAAGAAGAAGAAGAAGATGAAGAAGAAGTAGTAGTTGAAGAAGAAGAAGAAGTAGAAGAAGAAGAGGAAGAAGAAGATGAAGAAGAAGAGGTTGTAGAAGAAGATGAAGAAGAAGAACGGGGAGATGAAGAAGTAGTAGTAGTAGAAGAAGAAGAAGAAGAAAAGGAAGAAGATGAAGAAGAAGGAGAAGAAGATGAAGAAGAACAAGAACAAGAAGAAGAATAAACTGAAGAAGTAGTAGAAGTAGGTGAAGAAGAACAAGAAGAAGAAGAAGAAAAGAAGAAGAATAGGAAGAAGAAAAAGAAGAAGAAGAGGAAGAAGAAGAAGAAGATGAAGTGGAAGAAGTAGAAGAAGAAGAATAAGAAGAAGAAGAATATCAAGGAGAAGAAGGAGAAGGAGTAGAAGAAGAAGGAAAAGGAGAGGAAGGAGAAGAAAAAGAAGAAGAATTTGATGAAGAAGAAGAAGAATAAGAAGATGGTGACGATGAAGAAAAGGATGAAGAAGAAGTTGAAGTAGAAGAAGAAGAATGATAAGAACAGGAACATTTAACAGATGATGAAGAAGTAGAAGAAGAAGAAGAAGAAGAAGATGAAGAAGAAGAGGCAAAATAAGAATAAGAGAAAGATGAAGAAGTAGAATAAGAATAAGTATAAGAAAAAGAAGAAGAAGATGAAGAAAAATTTGAAGAACTAAAAGAAGAAGAAAGAAAAGTAGAAGAAGAAGAAGAAGAAAAAAAAAGAAGAAAAAAAAGAAGAAAAAGGTGAAGAAGAAGAAGAAGAAGAAGAAAATGAAGAAGAAGGAGAAGAAGAAAGAGAATAATTATAAGATGGAGAATAAGAAAAAGGAGAAGAAGAAGTAGTAGTAGTAGTAGAAGAAGAAGAAAAAAAGAAGCAGAAGAAGAAGAAGAAGATGATGATGATGATGAAGATGAAGAGGAGGAAGAAGAAGAAGATGATGAAGAAGTAGAAGAAAAGGTAAAAGAAGAAGATGAAGAAGAAGAACGAGGAGGTGAAGAAGTAGTAGTAGGAGGAGGAGGAGAAGAAGAAGAAGAAGAAGAAGAAGAAGAACAAAGAGAAAAACAAATAGAAGAAGAAGGAGAAGAAAAAGAAGAAGAGAAGAAAAAGAAGAGGAAGAAGAAAAAAGGAAGAAGAAGAAGAAGAAGAAGAAGTAGAAGAAGAATAAGAAGAATAAGAAGAAGAAGAACAAGGTGAAGAAGAAGAAGTAGAAAAAGAAGAAGAAGAAGAAGGAGAAGAAGGAGAAGAAGCAAAAGAAGATGAAGGAAAAGAAGGAGAAGAAGAAGAAGATTAAAAGGTTCAAGGAGTAGAAGAAGAAGAAGAAGAAGAAGAAGATGATGAAAAAGGAAGAGAAGGAGGAGGATGAGGAGGAGGAGAAGGAGGAGGAGGAGAAGAAGAAGAAGAAGAAGAAAAAAAAGTAGTAGTAGAAGAAGAAGGAGGAGAAGAAGAAGAAGAAGAAGAAGAGGAAAATGAATAAAAACAATAACAATAACAATAATAATAATAAGAAGAAGAAGAAGAAAAGGTAGAAGAAGAAGATGAGAAAGAAGAAGAAAAAGAAGGGGAAGAACAAGAAGAAGAGGAAGAAGAAGTAGAAGAAAGAAGAAGAATAAGAAGAAGAACAAGAAGAGGAAGGAGAAAAAGAAGAAGTAGAAGAAGGATAAGAAGAAGAAGAAAAAGGAGAAGAAGAAGTAGAAGAAGTAGAAGAAGAAGAAGAAGAAGAAGAGGAAGAAGAAGAAAAAGAAGAAGGACAAGGAGAAGCAAAAGCAAAAGAAGAAGAAGAAGAAGAAGAAGTAGTAATAGAAGAAACAATTGAAGAAAAAAATGAAGAAGAAGAAGAAGAAGGAAGAGGAAGGAAAGAAGAAGAAGAAGATGATGACGATGGTGATGAAAAGTAGAGTAGTAGTAGAAGAAAGCGAAGTAGTTGAAGAAGAAGTAGAAGAAGACGAAGAAGAAGAAGTGGAGGAAGAAGAAGAAGAAGAAGAAAAAGAAGAAGAGGAAGAATAAGAAGAAGAAGAAGGAGACGAAGAAGAAGAAGAAGTGAAGAACTAAAGAAGAAGAATAAAAGGAGAAAAGGAGGAGGAAGAAGATGAAGAAGACTAAGAATAAGAAGAAGAAGAATAAGAAGAAGAAGAAGACGAAGGAGAAGAAGAAAAAGGTGATGGAGAAGAAGAAGATGAAGATGGAGAAGAAGAAGGAGAAGAGGAGTAGGAGAAGAAGAAGAAAAGGGAAAGGAAGATGAAGGAGAAGATAAAGGAGAAGAAGAAGAAGTAGAAGACGAAAGTAGAAGAAGAAGAAGAAAAAGAAGAAGAATTAAAAGAAGAAGAAGAAGAGAGAGAGAAGGAGGAGAAGAAGTAAAAGAAGAATAAGAAGAAGAAGAAGAGGAAGAAGAACAGGAGAAGGAAGAAGAAGAAGAAGAAGAAGAAGAAGAAGAAGAACGAGACAGAGATGAAGAATAAGAAGAAGAAGTAAAAGAACGAGGAGAAGAAGAAGAAGAAGAAGAAGAAGTAGAAGTAGAAGTTGTAGAAGAACAAGAAGAAGAAAAAAAAGAAGAAGAACAAGAAGAAGGAGAAGGAGAAGAAGAAGAAAAAGGAGAAGAAAGAGAAGAAGAAGAAGGAAGAGAAGAAGAAGAAGAAGAAGAAGATGAAGAAGAAGATGTAGAAGTAGCAGAAGAAGAAGAAGAAAAAAGAAGAAGGTGGAGGAAGAAGAAGAAGAAGAACAACAACAACCATAAGAAGAAGAACGAGGAGAAGAACAATAAGAAGAAGAAGTAGAAGAAGAAGGAGGAGGAGGAGGAGGAGGAGGAGGAGAACAAGAAGAAGAAAATGAGGAAGAACAAGAAGGATACGAACAGCAAGAAGAAGAAAGAGAATAAGTTGAGGAAGAAGATATAGAAGAAGAAGAAGAAAAAGAAGAAAAAGAAGAAAAAGAAGAACGAGGAGAAGAAGAAGAAGAAGAAGATAGAGAAGAAGAAGAAGAAGTAGTAGAAGAAGAAGAGGAAGAAGAACTATAAGAAGAAGAAAGAGATGGAGGAGAAGAAGAAAA
>JAIUJO010003039.1:67500-85000 GCA_023846275.1 Vanilla planifolia
AAGTTGAAGAAGATGAAGAAAAAGAAGGAGAAAAAGAAGCAAAAGAAGAAGAAGAGGAGGAAGAATAAGAAGAACAAAAATAAGAAAAAGAAGAAGGAGAAGAAGAAGAACAAAAAGATAGTGAAGGAGAAGAAAAAAAACTAGAAGAAGAAGAAGAAGAAGAAGAAGAAGAAATAGAAGAAGAGGAAGAAGAAGAAGTGGAAGAAGAAGAATATGAAGTAGAAGGAGAAGAAGATGAAAGAGAAGAAGAAGAAGAAGAAATCGAATAAAAAGTAGTAGTAACAGTAAAAGAAGAAGAAGAAGAAGAAGAAGAAGAAAAGGTGAAGTCAAAGACGAAGGAGGAGAAGTATAAGAATAAGAATAAGAAGAAGAAGAAGAAGAAGAAAAAGAAGAAGAAGAAGATTAAGAAGAGGAAAAAGGAGACAAAGAAGATGAAGAAAAAGAAGAAGATGAAGAAGAAGAAGAAGAACAAGGAGAGGAAGAAGACGAAGAAGAAAAACAAGAAGATAAGGAAGGAGAAGAAAAAGAGGAAGAAGAAGAAGAAGAAGTAGAAGAATAAGTAGAAGAAGAAGAGAAAGAGGAAGAAGAGGAAGAAGAAGAGGAAGTAGATGAAGAGGAAGAAGAAGAAGAAGAAGAAGTAGCAGAAGAAGAAGAAGAACTAGAAGAAGAAGAGGAAGAAGAAATAGAAGAAAAGGAAAAAGAATAAGAAGAGGAAGAAGAAGAAGAAGAAAAGGAAAAAGAATAAGAAGAGGAAGAAGATGAAGAAGATGAAGATGAAGTAGAGGAGGTGGAAGAAGAAGAAGAATAAGAATGAAAAAAAGAAGATGAAGAAGAAAGTGATGATGATGAAAAAAGGAAGAGGAAGAAGAGGAAGAAGTAGAAGAAGATGAAGGAGAAGAAGAAAAAGAAATAGAAGAAAAAGAAAAAGAAGAAGAAGGAGAAATAGAAGAATAAGAGGAAGACAAAGTTTTTGAATAAGAATAAGAATAAGAAAAAGTAATAGAAGAAGAAGAAGAAGAAGGGGAAGGAGAAGAAGGAGAGGAAGAAAAAGAAGAAGAATAGGAAGATGATGATGAAGAAGAAGAAGAAGAAGTTAAAGAAGAAGAAGAAGTATAAGAAGAAGAACAAGAAGAATGAAGAAGGAGAAGAACAAGAAGAAGATAGAGAAGAAGAAGAGGAAGGAGAAAAAAGAGAAGAAGAAGAAGAAGAAGAAACCGAATAAGAAGAAGAAGAAGTAGAAGAAGAAGAAGAAAAGACGAAGAAGACAAAGAAGAAGGAGAAGAAGTAGAATCATAAGAAGAAGAAGAAGAAGAAGAAAACGAATGAGAAGAAAAAGAGGAAGAAGAAAAACAAGAAGATAAGGAAGGAGAAGTAGAAGGCAAAGAAGAAGAAGAGGAAGAAGAAGAAGAAGAACATGATGATGATGATGATGATTATGAAAAAGAAGATGAAGAGGAAGAAGAGGAGGAAGAAGAAGAAGGAGAAGAAGAAGAAGAACAAGAAGAAGAAGTGGAAGGAGAAGAAGAAAAGGAAGAGGAAGAAGAACAAGAAGAAGATGTAGTAGTACTAGCAGTAGTAGAAGAAGAAGAAGAAGAAGAAGAAGAAGAAGAAAAGAAGAAGAAGAAGAAAATGTAGTAGAAGAAGAAGAAGAAAAATGAGAAGTAGAAAAAGAAGAAGAAGAAGAAGAAGAAGAGGAAGAAGAATATGAAGAAGAAGATTAAAAAGTAGAAGTAAAAGGAGGAGGAGAAGGAGAAGAAAGAGATGAAAAAGAAGGAGAAGAAGAAGAAGAAGAAGAAGAGAAAGAAGAAGAAGAAGTAGTAGAAGAAGAAGAATAATAAGAACCAAAAAAGAGACGAAGAAGAAAGTGATGACGATTAAAAAAGGAAGAGGAAGAAGAGGAAGAAGTAGATGGAGAAGAAGAATAAGACGAAGAAGCAGAAGAAGAAGGAGAAGAAAATGGCGAAGAAGAAGAAAGATAAATAGAAGAAAAAGAAAAGAAGAAGAAGGAGAAATAGAAGAATAAGAGGAAGACAAAGTTTTTTTAATAAGAATAAGAATAAGAAAACATAAAAGAAGAAGAAGAAGAAGAAGAAGAGGAAGGAGAAAAGGAGAAGAAGAAAAAGAAGAAGAAGAGGAAGATGAAGAAGAAGAAGAAGAAGAAGAAGAAGTTAAAGAAGAAGAAGTAGAAGAAGAAGAACAAGAAGAATGAAGAAGGAGAAGAACAAGAAGAAGATAGAGAAGAAGAAGAAGAAGGAGTAGAAAGAGAAGAAGAAGAAGAAGAAGAAGAAGAAGAAGAAGAAGAAGAAGAAGAAGAAAAGGCGAAGAAGACAAAGAAGAAGGAGAAGACGTAGAATCATAAGAAGAAGAAGAAGAAGAAGAAGAAGAAAACGAATGAGAAGAAGAAGAGAAAGAAGAAAAACAAGAAGATAAGGAAGGAGAAGTAGTAGAAGAGGAAGAAGAGGAAGAAGAGGAAGAAGAAGAAGGAGAAGAAGAAGAAGACGAAGAAGAAGAAGTGGAAGAAGAAGAAGATGAAGAAGACTAAGAAGAAGAAGAAGAAGAAGAAGAAGAAGAAGAAGTAGTAGAAGAAGAAGAAGAAGAAGAAAAGAAGAAGAAGAAGAAGAAAATGAAGAAGAAGAAGAAGAGGAAGAAGAATATGAAGAAGAAGATGGAGGAGAGGAAGAAGAAAAAGTAAAAGGAGGAGTAGGAGAAGAAAGAGATGAAAAAGAAGGAGAAGAAGAAGAAGAAGAAGAAGATGAAGAAGAAGAAGAAGATGAAGAAAAAGAAGAAGCAGAAGTAGTAGAAGAAGAAGAAGAAAAAGAAGAAGAAGAAGAGAAAGAAGAAGAAGAAGTAGTTCAAGAAGAAGAAGAATAAGAAGAAGAAGGCAGAGTAGTAGGAAAAGAAGAAGAAGCAGAAGAAGAATAAGAAAATGAAGAAGAAGACGAAGGCAAAAAAGATGAAAATGGAGAAGAAGAAGAAATTGAAGAAGATTAAGAAAAAGAAGAAGAAGCAAAAGAAGAAGAAGAGGAAGAAGAAGAAGAAGAAGAAGAAAAAGAAGATGAAGAAGAAGAAGAAAAAGAAGAAAAAAAAGAAGGCGAAGAAGAAGAAGTAGAAGATAGAGAAGGACAAGAAGAGGAAGTTGAACAAGAAGTGGTAGAAGAAGAAGAATTAGAAGAAGAAGAAGAAGAAGAAAGTGAAGAAGAAGAAGAACAAGAAGAAGAATATGAAATAGAAGAAGAACAAAAAGATGAGGATTAGGAAGAAGAAGATGAAAGAGAAGAATAAGAAGAAGAAAAAGAAGAAGAAGAAAAGACAAAGAAGACAAAGAAGAAGGAGAAGGGGAAGAATCATAAGAAGAAGAAGAATAATAATAATAATAAGAAGAAGAAGAAGAAGAAGAAGAAAAAGAAGAAGAAGAAGGAGAAGCAGAAGAGGAAGAAGAAAAACAAGAAGATAAAGAAGAAGAAGAAGAAGTGGAAGAAGAAGAAGAAGAAGAAGAGGAAGAAGAAGAAGAAGAAGAGGAGAAAGAAGAAGAAGAATAAGAAGTAGAAGGAGAAGTAGAACTAGAAGAAGAGGAACAAGAAGAAGAACCAGAACGAGAAGAACAAGATGAAAAAAAATTAAGAAGAAGAAGATGAAGAAGAAGAACAAGACAAGAGGAACAAGAAGAAGAAGTAGTTGGAGAAGAAGGAGAAGGAGAAGAAGAAGAAGAAGAAGAAGAAGAAGAAGAAGGAGAAGAAGGAGAAGGTGTGGAAGGAAAATTAGGACTAGGATAGCAAGGAGATGAAGAAGAAGAAGAAGAAGAAGAAGAAGACAATGAAGAAGAAGAAGAAGGAGAAGTAGAAGAGGAAGAAGAAAAATGGAATTTAAGGAAGGAGAAGAAGAAGACGAAGAAAAAGATGACAAAGAAGAGGAAGAAGAAAAAGAAGAAGAACCTGGTGATGGTGATGATCTCAAAAAAGAAGAAGAGGAAGAATAGGAAGAAGAAGAAGGAGAAAAAGAAGAAGGAGAAGAAGTGGAAGTAGAAGAAGTTGAAGAAGAGGAAGAAGAGGTTGTACTAGAAGAAGAAGAAGAAGATGATGATGAAGATCAAGAAGAAGAAAAGGAAGAATAAGAAGAAGAAAAAAAATGACAAGAAATATAAAAAGAAGAAGAAGAAGAAGAAGAATAAGATGAAGAAGATGAAGGAGAAGAAGAAGATGAAAAAGAAGAAGTAAAACAAGGACGAGAAGAAGAAGATGAGGAAAGAGAAGAATTAGGAGGAGAAGAAGTAGAAGAAGAGGAAGAAAAGGAAGAAGTAGAAGAAAAAGAAGAAAAAGAAGAGAAAGATGAAGAGGAAGTGCAAGAAGAAGAAGAAGAAGAAGAAGAAGAATGCGAAGAAGGAGGAGAAGAAGAAGGCAAACAAGAAGAAGATGGAGAAGAAGAAGTTGAAGAAGATGAAGAAAAAGAAGGAGAAAAAGAAGCAAAAGAAGAAGAAGAGGAGGAGGAAGAAGAAGACGAAAAATAAGAAAAAGAAGAAGGAGAAGAAGAAGAACAAAAAGATAGTGAAGGAGAAGAAAAAGAAGTGGAAGAAGTAGAAGAAGTTGAAGAAGATGAAGAAAAAGAAGGAGAAAAAGAAGCAAAAGAAGAAGAAGAGGAGGAAGAAGAAGAAGAAGAAAAATAAGAAAAAGAAGAAGGAGAAGAAGAAGAACAAAAAGATAGTGAAGGAGAAGAAAAAGAAGTGGAAGAAGAAGAAGAAGAAGAAGAAGAAAGAGAAGAAGAGGAAGAAGAAGAAGTGGAAGAAGAAGAATTTGAAGTAGAAAGAGAACAAAAAGATGAGGAAGAAGAAGAATAAGAAGATGAAAGAGAAGAAGAAGAAGAAGAAATAGAATAAAAAGTAGTAGTAACAGTAAAAGAAGAAGAAGAAGAAGAAGAATAAGAAGAAGAAAAGGTGAAGTCAAAGACGAAGGAGGAGAAGTATAAGAATAAGAAGAAGAAGAAGAAGAAGAAGAAGAAAAAGAAGAAGAAGAAGAGGAAGAAGAGGAAAAAGGAGAAGAAGAAGATGAAGAAAAAGAAGAAGAAGAAGAAGAAGACGAACAAGGAGATGAAGAAGACGAAGAAGAAAAACAAGAAGATAAGGAAGGAGAAGAAGAAGAGGAAGAAGAAGAAGAAGAAGAAGATGAATAAGTGGAAGAAGAAGAGAAAGAGGAAGAAGAGGAAGAAGAAGAGGAAGTAGATGAAGAGGAAGATGAAGAAGAAGAAGAACTAGAAGAAGAAGAGGAAGAAGAAAAAGAAGAAAAGGAAAAAGAAAAAGAAGAGGAAGAAGAAGAAGAAGAAGAAAAGGAAAAAGAATAAGAAGAGGAAGAAGTTGAAGAAGATGAAGATAAAGTAGAGGAGGTGGATGAAGAAGAAGAATAAGAATGAAAAAAAGAAGACGAAGAAGAAAGTGATGACGATGAAAAAAGGAAGAGGAAGAAGAGGAAGAAGTAGAAGAAGATGAAGAAGAAGAAGAAATAGAAGAAAAAGAAAAAGAAGGAGAAATAGAAGAACAAGAGGAAGACTATTTTTGAATAAGAATAAGAATAAGAAAAAGTAATAGATGAAGAAGAAGAAGAAGAGGAAGGAGAAGAAGTAGAGGAAGAAAAAGATGAAGAATTGGAAGATGATGATGAAGAAGAAGAAGAAGTTAAAGAAGAAGAAGAAGTACAAGAAGAAGAACAAGAAGAATGAAGAAGGAGAAGAACAAGAAGAAGATAGAGATGAAGAAGAAGAAGGAGAAAAAAGAGAAGAAGAAGAAGAAGAAGTAGAAGAAGAAGAAGAAACCGAATAAGAAGAAGAAGTAGTAGAAGAAGAAGAAGAAAAGACGAAGAAGACAAAGAAGAAGGAGAAGAAGTAGAATCATAAGAAGAAGAAGAAGAAGAAGAAAAAGAAAACGAATGAGAAGAAGAAGAGGACGAAGAAAAACAAGAAGATAAGGAAGGAGATGTAGAAGGCGAAGAAGAAGAAGAGGAAGAAGAAGAGGAAGAAGAAGAAGAAGAACATGATGATGATGAGGATGATTACGAAAAAGAAGATGAAGAGGAAGAAGAGGAGGAAGAAGAAGAAGGAGAAGAAGAAGAAGAAGAAGAAGAAGTGGAAGTAGAAGAAGAAAAAGAAGAGGAAGAAGAAGAAGAAGAAGAAGAAGAAGATGTAGGAGTAGTAGCAGTAGTAGTAGTAGAAGAAGAAGAAGAAGAAGAAGAAGAAAATGAAGAAGTTGAAGAAGAAGAAGAATAGGAAGAAGAAGAAAAATGAGAAGTAGAAAAAGAAGAAGAAGAAGAAGAAGAGGAAGAAGAATATGAGGAAGAAGATGAAGGAGAAGAAAAAGAAGAAGAAGTAAAAGGAGGAGGAGAAGGAGAAGAAAGAGATGAAAAAGAAGGAGAAGAAGATGGAAGAGAAGAAGAAGAAGAAGAAATCGAATAAAAAGTAGTAGTAATAGTAAAAGAAGAAGATGAAGAAGAAGAAGAAGAAAAGGTGAAGTCAAAGACGGAGGAGGAGAAGTATAAGAATAAGAAGAAGAAGAAGAAGAAGAAGAAAAAGAAGAAGAAGAAGATGAAGAAGAGGAAAAAGGAGAAGAAGAAGATGAAGAAAAAGAAGAAGAAGAAGAAGAAGAAGAAGAAGAAGAAGAAGAAGAACAAGGAGAGGAAGAAGACGAAGAAGAAAAACAAGAAGATAAGGAAGGAGAAGAAGAAGAGGAAGAAGAAGAACAAGAAGAAGAAGAATAAGTAGAAGAAGAAGAGGAAGAGGAAGAAGAGGAAGAAGAAGAGGAAGTAGATGAAGAGGAAGAAGAAGAAGAAGAAGAAGTAGTAGAACAAGAAGAAGAACAAGAAGAAGAAGAGGAAGAAGAAAAAGAACAAAAGGAAAAAGAATAAGAAGAGGAAGAAGAAGAAGAAGAAAAGGAAAAAGAATAAGAAGAGGAAGAAGATGAAGAAGATGAAGATTAAGTAGAGGAGGTGGAAGAAGAAGAAGAATAAGAATGAAAAAAAGAAGACGAAGAAGAAGGTGATGACGATGAAAAAAGGAAGAGGTAGACGAGGAAGAAGTAGAAGAAGATGAAGGAGAAGAAGAAGAAGAAATAGAAGAAAAAGAAAAAGAAGAACAAAGACAAATAGAAGAAGAGGAAGACAAAGTTTTTGAATAAGAATAAGAAAAAGTAATAGAAGAAGAAGAAGAAGAGGAGGAAGGAGAAGAAGGAGAGGAAGAAAAGGAAGAAGAAGACAAAGATGATGATGAAGAAGAAGAAGAAGAAGTTAAAGAAGAAGAAGAATTACAAGAAGAAGAACAAGAAGAATGAAGTAGGAGAAGAACAAGAAGAAGATAGAGAAGATGAAGACGAAGGAGAAAAAAGAGAAGAAGAAGAAGAAGAAGAAGAAGGAGAAGAAGTAGAAGAAACCGAATAAGAAGAAGAAGAAGAAGTAGTAGAAGAAGAAGAAAAGACGAAGAAGACAAAGAAGAAGTAGAAGAAGTAGAATCATAAGAAGAAGAAGAAGAAGAAGAAGAAGGAGAAAACGAATGAGAAGAAGAAGAGGAGAAGAAAGTGAAGAAGAGGAAGAAGAAGAAGAATATGAAATTGAAGAAGAACAAAAAGATGAGGATTAGGAAGAAAAGATGAAAGAGAAGAAGAAGAAGAAGAAGAAGAAGAAGAAGAAGAAAAGACGAAGAAGACAAAGACGAAGGAGAAGAGGAAGAATCATAAGAAGAAGAAGAAGAAGAAGAACAAGAAGAAGAAGAAGAAAAAGAAGAAGAAGAAGGAGAAGCAGAAGAGGAAGAAGAAAAACAAGAAGATAAAGAAGTAGAAGAAGAAGTGGAAGAAGAAGAAGAAGAAGAAGAGGAAGAAGAAGAAGAAGAAGAGGAGGAAGAAGAAGAAGAATAAGAAGTAGAAGGAGAAGTAGAACTAGAAGAAGAGGAACAAGAAGAAGAACCAGAACGAGAAGAACAATATGAAAAAAAATTTAGAAGAAGAAGATGAAGAAGAAAAACAAGACAAGAGGAACAAGAAGAAGAATAAGAAGAATAACAAGAAGAAGAAGTAGTTGGAGAAGAAGGAGAAGGAGAAGAAGAAGAAGAAGAAGAGGAAGAAGAAGATGATGATGAAGATCAAAAAGAAGAAAAGGAAGAATAAGAAGAAGAATAAAAATGACAAGAAATAGAAACAGAAGAAGAAGAAGAAGAAGAATAAGAAGAAGAAGATGAAGGAGAAGAAGAAGATGAAGAAGAAGAAGTAAAACAAGGATGAGAAGAAGAAGAAGAGGAAAGAGAAGAATAAGGAGGAGAAGAAGTAGAAGAAGTGGAAGAAAAGGAAGAAGTAGAAGAAGAAGAAGAAAAAGAAGAAAACGAAGAGAAAAATGAAGAGGAAGTGGAAGAAGAAGAAGAAGAAGAAGAATGCGAAGAAGGAGGAGAAGAAGAAGGCAAACAAGAAGAAGATGGAGAAGAAGAAGTTGAAGAAGATGAAGAAAAAGAAGGAGAAAAAGAAGCGAAAGAAGAAGAAGAGGAGGAAGAAGAAGAAGAAGAAAAATAAGAAAAAGAAGAAGGAGAAGAAGAAAAACAAAAAGATAGTGAAGGAGAAGAAAAAGAAGTGGAAGAAGAAGAAGAAGAAGAAGAAGAAGAAAGAAAAGAAGAGGAAGAAGAAGAAGTGGAAGAAGAAGAATATGAAGTAGAAGGAGAACAAAAAGATGAGGAAGAAGAAGAATAAGAAGATGAAAGAGAAGAAGAAGAAGAAGAAATAGAATAAAAAGTAGGAGTAACAGTAAAAGAAGAAGAAGAAGAAGAAGAAGAAGAAGAAAAGGTGAAGTCAAAGACGAAGGAGGAGAAGTATATGAATAAGAAGAAGAGGAAGAAGAACAACAACAACAAAAAGAAGAACAAGAAGTGGAAGAAGAGGAAAAAGGAGAAGAAGAAGATGAAGAAGAAGAAGAAGAAGAAGAAGAAGAAGAAGAACAAGGAGAGGAAGAAGACAAAGAAGAAAAACAAGAAGATAAGGAAGGAGAAGAAGAAGAGGAAGAAGAAGAAGAAGAAGTAGACGAATAAGTATAAGAAGAAGAGAAAGAGGAAGAAGAGGAAGAAGAAGAGGAAGTAGATGAACAGGAAGAAGAAGAAGGAGTAGCAGAAGAAGAAGAAGAAGAAAAGGAAAAAGAATAAGAAGAGGAAGAAGATGAAGAAGATGAAGATGAAGTAGAGGAGGTGGAAGAAGAAGAAGAATAAGAATTAAAAAAATAATACGAAGAAGAAAGTGATGACGATGAACAAAAGGAAGAGGAAGAAGTGGAAGAAGTAGAAGACGATGAAGGAGAAGAAGAAGAAGAAATAGAAGAAAAAGAAAAAGAAGAAGAAGGAGAAATAGAAGAAAAAGAGGAAGACAAAGTTTTTGAATAAGAACAAGAATAAGAAAAAGTAATAGAAGAAGAAGAAGAAGAAGAGGAATTAGAAGAAGGAGAGGAAGAAAAAGAAGAAGAACAGGAAGATGATGATGAAGAAGAAGAAGAAGAAGTATAAGAAGAAGAAGGCAGAGTAGTAGGAAAAGAAGAAGAAGCAGAAGAAGAATAAGAAAATGAAGAAGAAGACGAAGGCAAAAAAGAAGAAAATGGAGAAGAAGAAGAAATTGAAGAAGATTAAGAAAAAGAAGAAGAAGAAGCAAAAGAAGAAGAAGAAGAAGAAGAAGAAGAAGAAGAAGAAAAAGAAGATGAAGAAGAAGAAGAAAAGGAAGAAAAAAAAGAAGGAGAAGAAGAAGAAGTAGAAGATAGAGAAGGACAAGAAGAGGAAGTTGAAGAAGTGGTAGAAGAAGAAGAATTAGAAGAAGAAGAAGAAGAAGAAGAATATGAAATAGAAGAAGAACAAAAAGATGAGGATTAGGAAGAAGAAGATGAAAGAGAAGAAGAAGAAGAAGAAGAAGAAGAAGAAGAAGAAGAAGATGAAAAGGCAAAGAAGACAAAGAAGAAGGAGAAGAGGAAGAATCATAAGAAGAAGAAGAAGAAGAATAAGAAGAAGAAGAAGAAGAAGAAGAAGAAGAAAAAGGAGAAGAAGAAGGAGAAGCAGAAGAGGAAGAAGAAAAACAAGAGGATAAAGAAGAAGAAGAAGAAGTGGAAGATGAAGAAGAAGAAGAAGAGGAAGAAGAAGAAGAAGAAGAGGAGGAAGAAGAAGAAGAATAAGAAGTAGAAGGAGAAGTAGAACTAGAAGAAGAGGAACAAGAAGAAGAACCAGAACGAGAAGAACAAGATGAAAAAAAATTTAGAAGAAGAAGAAGAACAAGACAAGAGGAACAAGAAGAAGAATAAGAAGAATAACAAGAAGAAGAAGTAGTTGGAGAAGAAGAAGGAGAAGGAGAAGAAGAAGAAGAAGAAGAAGAGGAAGAAGAAGAAGAAGAAGATGGAGAAGGAGAAGGTGTGGAAGGAAAATTAGGACTAGGATAGCAAGGAGATAAAGAAGAAGAAGAAGAAGAAGAAGAAGAAGACAATGAAGAAGAAGAAGAAGGAGAAGTAGAAGAGGAAGAAGAAAAATGGAATTTAAGGAAGGAGAAGAAGAAGACGAAGAAAAAGATGACGAAGAAGAGGAAGAAGAAAAAGAAGAAGAACCTGGTGATGGTGATGATCACAAAAAAGAAGAAGAGGAAGAAGAAGAAGAAGGAGAAAAAAAAGAAGAAGGAGAAGAAGTGGAAGTAGAAGAAGTTGAAGAAGAGGAGGAAGAAGAGGTTGTACTAGAAGAAGAAGAAGAAGAAGAAGAAGAGGAAGAAGAAGATGATGATGAAGATCAAGAAGAAGAAAAGGAAGAATAAGAAGAAGAAGAAAAATGACAAGAAATAGAAACAAAAGAAGAAGAAGAAGAAGGATAAGAAGAAGAAGATGAAGGAGAAGAAGAAGATGAAGAAGAAGAAGTAAAACAAGGACGAGAAGAAGAAGAAGAGGAAAGAGAAGAATAAGGAGGAGAAGAAGTAGAAGAAGTGGAAGATAAGGAAGAAGTGGAAGAAAAAGAAGAAAAAGAAGAAAAAGAAGAGAAAGATGAAGAGGAAGTGGAAGAAGAAGAAGAAGAAGAAGAAGAATAATGCGAAGGAGGAGAAGAAGAAGGCAAACAAGAAGAAGATGGAGAAGAAGAAGTTGAAGAAGAAGAAGAAAAAGAAGGAGAAAAAGAAGCAAAAGAAGAAGAAGAGGAGGAGGAAGAAGAAGAAGAAAAATAAGAAAAAGAAGAAGGAGAAGAAGAAGAACAAAAAGATAGTGAAGGAGAAGAAAAAGTAGTGGAAGAAGAAGAAGAAGAAGAAGAAAGAGAAAAAGAGGAAGAAGAAGAAGTGGAAAAAGAAGAACATGAAGTAGAAGGAGAACAAAAAGATGAGGAAGAAGAAGAAGAAGAAAATGAAAGAGAAGAAGAAGAAGAAGAAATAGAATAAAAAGTAGTAGTAACAGTAAAAGAAGAAGAAGAAGAAGAAGAAGAAAAAAAGGTGAAGTCAAAAACGAAGGAGGAGAAGTATAAGAATAAGAAGAAGAAGAAGAAGAAGAAGAAGAAAAGGAAGAAGAAGAAGAGGAAGAAGAGGAAAAAGGAGAAGAAGAAGATGAAAAAAAAGAAGAGAAGAAGAAGAAGAAGAACAAGGAGTGGAAGAAGACAAAGAAGAAAAACAAGAAGATAAGGAAGGAGAAGAAGAAGAGGAAGAAGAAGAACAAGAAGAAGAAGAAGAATAAGTAGAAGAAGAAGAGAAAGAGGAAGAAGAGGAAGAAGAAGAGGAAGTAGATGAAGAGGAAGAAGAAGAAGAAGAAGAAGAAGAAGAAGAAGTAGCAGAAGAAGAAGAAGAACTAGAAGAAGAAGAGGAAGAAGAAAAAGAAGAAAAGGAAAAAGAATAAGAAGAAGAAGAAATAGAAAAAGAATAAGAAGAGGAAGAAGTTGAAGAAGATGAAGATAAAGTAGAGGAGGTGGAAGAAGAAGAAGAATAAGAATGAAAAAAAGAAGACGAAGAAGAAAGTGATGACGATGAAAAAAGGAAGAGGAAGAAGAGGAAGAAGTAGAAGAAGATGAAGAAGAAGAAGAAATAGAAGAGAAAGAAAAAGAAGGAGAAATAGAAGAACAAGAGGAAGACTGTTTTTGAATAAGAATAAGAATAAGAAAAAGTAATAGATGAAGAAGAAGAAGAAGAGGAAGGAGAAGAAGTAGAGGAAGAAAAAGAAGAAGAATAGGAAGATGATGATGAAGAAGAAGAAGAAGTTAAAGAAGAAGAAGAAGTATAAGAAGAAGAACAAGAAGAATGAAGAAGGAGAAGAACAAGAAGAAGATAGAGAAGAAGAAGAAGAAGGAGAAAAAAGAGAAAAAGAAGAAGAAGAAGTAGAAGAAGAAGAAGAAACCGAATAAGAAGAAGAAGAAGAAGTAGAAGAAGAAGAAGAAAAGACGAGGAAGACAAAGAAGAAGTAGAATCATAAGAAGAAGAAGAAGAAGAAGAAAAAGAAAACGAATGAGAAGAAGAAGAGGACGAAGAAAAACAAGAAGATAAGGAAGGAGAAGTAGAAGGCGAAGAAGAAGAAGAGGAAGAAGAAGAGGAAGAAGAAGAAGAAAAACATGATGACGATGATGATGATTACGAAAAAGAAGATGAAGAGGAAGAAGAGGTGGAAGAAGAAGAAGGAGAAGAAGAAGAAGAAGAAGAAGAAGAAGTGGAAGTAGAAGAAGAAGAAGAAGAGGAAGAAGAAGAAGAAGAAGAAGAAGAAGAAGATGTAGTAGTAGTAGCAGTAGTAGTAGTAGAAGAAGAAGAAGAAGAAGAAGAAGAAAATGAAGAAGTTGAAGAAGAAGAAGAATAGGAAGAAGAAGAAAAATGAGAAGTAGAAAAAGAAGAAGAAGAAGAAGAAGAGGAAGAAGAATATGAAGAAGAAGATGAAGGAGAAGAAGAAGAAGAAGAAGAAGTAAAAGGAGGAGGAGAAGGAGAAGAAAGAGATGAAAAAGAAGGAGAAGAAGATGAAAGAGAAGAAGAAGAAGAAGAAATCGAATAAAAAGTAGTAGTAATAGTAAAAGAAGAAGAAGAAGAAGAAGAAGAAGAAGAAAAGGTGAAGTCAAAGACCAAGGAGGAGAAGTATAAGAATAAGAAGAAGAAGAAGAAGAAGAAGAAGAAAAAGAAGAAGAAGAAGAGGAAGAAGAGGAAAAAGGAGAAGAAGAAGATGAAGAAAAAGAAGATGAAGAAGAAGAAGAAGAAGAAGAAGAAGAAGAAGAAGAAGAACAAGGTGAGGAAGAAGACGAAGAAGAAAAACAAGAAGATAAGGAAGGAGAAGAAGAAGAGTAAGAAGAAGAAGAAGAAGAATAAGTAGAAGAAGAAGAGGAAGAGGAAGAAAAGGAAGAAGAAGAGGAAGTAGATGAAGAGGAAGAAGAAGAAGAAGAAGAAGTAGTAGAACAAGAAGAAGAACAAGAAGAAGAAGAGGAAGAAGAAAAAGAACAAAAGGAAAAAGAATAAGAAGAGGAAGAAGAAGAAGAAGAAAAGGAAAAAGAATAAGAAGAGGAAGAAGATGAAGAAGATGAAGATTAAGTAGAGGAGGTGGAAGAAGAAGAAGAATAAGAATGAAAAAAAGAAGACGAAGAAGAAAGTGATGACGATGAAAAAAGGAAGAGGTAGAGGAGGAAGAAGTAGAAGAAGATGAAGGAGAAGAAGAAGAAGAAATAGAAGAAAAAGAAAAAGAAGAAGAAGGAGAAATAGAAGAACAAGAGGAAGACAAAGTTTTTGAAAAAGAATAAGAAAAAGTAATAGAAGAAGAAGAAGAAGAAGAGGAAGGAGAAGAAGGAGAGGAAGAAAAGGAAGAAGAAGACGAAGATGATGTTGAAGAAGAAGAAGAAGAAGTTAAAGAAGAAGAAGAAGTACAAGAAGAACAACAAGTAGAATGAAGAAGGAGAAGAACAAGAAGAAGGCAGAGAAGAAGAAGAAGAAGGAGAAAAAAGAGAAGAAGAAGAAGAAGAAGAAGAAGAAACTGAATAAGAAGAAGAAGAAAAGACGAAGAAGACAAAGAAGAAGTAGAAGAAGTAGAATCATAAGAAGAAGAAGAAGAAGAAGAAGAAGGAGATAAAGAATGAGAAGAAGAAGAGGAGAAGAAAAACAAGAAGATATGGAAGGAGAAGTAGAAAGCCAAAGAAGAAGAAGAAGAAGAAGAAGAAGAGGAAGAAGAAGAAGAAGAACATGATGATGATGATGATGATGATGAAAAACAAGATGAAGAGGAAGAAGAGGAAGAAGAAGAAGAAGGAGAAGAAGAAGAAGAAGAAGAAGAAGAAGAAGAAGTGGAAGTAGAAGAAGAAAAAGAAGAGGAAGAAGAAGAAGAAGAAGAAGAAGATGTAGTAGTAGTAGTAGTAGTAGAAGAAGAAGAAGAAGAAGAAGAAGAAGTAGAAGAAAAGAAAAAGAAGAAGAAGAAGAAGAAGAAGAAAATGAAAAGTAGTAGAAGAAGAAGAAGAGGTAGAAGAAGAAAAATGAGAAGTAGAAAAAGAAGAAGAAGAAGAAGAAGAAGAGGAAGAAGAATATGAAGAAGAAGACGAAGGAGAAGAAGAAGAAGAAGAAGTAAAAGGAGGAGGAGAAGGAGAAGAAAGAAATGAAAAAGAAGGAGAAGAAGAAGAAGAAGAAGAAGAAGAAGAAGAAGAATAAGAAGTAGTAGTAGAAGAAGAAGAATAATAAGAACCAAAAAAAGAAGATGAAGAAGAAAGTGATGACGAAGAAAAAAGGAAGTGGAAGAAGAGGAAGAAGTAGATGGAGAAGAAGAATAAGATGAAGAAGCAGAAGAAGAAGGTGAAGAAGATGATGTTGAAGAAGAAGAAGAAATAGAAGAAAAAGAAAAAGAAGAAGAAGGAGAAATAAAAGAACAAGAGGAAGACAAAGTTTTTGAATAAGAATAAGAATAAGAAAAAGTAATAGAAGAAGAAGAAGAAGAAGAGGAAGGAGAGGAAGGAGAAGAAGAAAAAGAAGAAGAAGAGGAAGATGATGATGAAGAAGAAGAAGAAGAAGTTAAAGAAGAAGAAGTACAAGAAGAAGAACAAGAAGAATGAAGAAGGAGAAGAACAAGAAGAAGATGGAGAAGAAGAAGAAGAAGAAGAAAATGCGAAGAAGACAAAGAAGAAGGAGAAGAAGTAGAATCATAAGACAAAGAAGAAGAAGAAGAAAACGAATGAGAAGAAGAAAAGAAAGAAGAAAAACAAGAAGATAAGGAAGGAGAAGTAGTAGAAGAGGAAGAAGAGGAAGAAGAGGAAGAAGAAGAAGGAGAAGGAGAAGAAGAAGAAGAAGAAGAAGAAGTGGAAGAAGAAGATGATGAAGAAGAGGAAGAAGAAGAAGAAGAAGAAGAAGAAGAAGAAGAAGATGTAGTAGTAGTAGCAGTAGTAGCAGTAGTAGTAGTAGAAGAAGAAGAAGAAGAAGAAGAAAATGAAGAAGTTGAAGAACAAGAAGAATTGGAAGAAGAAGAAAAATGAGAAGTAGAAAAAGAAGAAGAAGAAGAAGAAGAAGAAGAAGAGGAAGAAGAATATGAAGAAGAAGATGAAGGAGAAGAAGAAGAAGAAGAAGTAAAAGGAGGAGGAGAAGGAGAAGAAAGAGATGAAAAAGAAGGAGAAGAAGATGAAAGAGAAGAAGAAGAAGAAGAAATCAAATAAAAAGTAGTAGTAATAGTAAAAGAAGAAGAAGAAGAAGAAGAAGAAGAAGAAGAAGAAAAGGTGAAGTCAAAGACGAAGGAGGAGAAGTATAAGAATAAGAAGAAGAAGAAGAAGAAGAAGAAGAAAAAGAAGAAGAAGAAGAGGAAGAAGAGGAAAAAGGAGAAGAAGAAGATGAAGAAGAAGAAGAAGAAGAAAAAGAAGAAGAAGAAGAAGAACAATGAGAGGAAGAAGACGAAGAAGAAAAACAAGAAGATAAGGAAGGAGAAGAAGAAGAGGAAGAAGAAGAAGAAGATGAAGAAGAATAAGTAGAAGAAGAAGAGGAAGAGGAAGAAGAGGAAGAAGAAGAAGAAGAAGAAGTAGTAGAACAAGAAGAAGAACAAGAAGAAGAAGAAGAGGAAGAAGAAAAAGAACAAAAGGAAAAAAAATTAAGAAGAGGAAGAAGAAGAAGAAGAAAAGGAAGAAGAATAAGAAGAGGAAGAAGATGAAGAAGATGAAGATTAAGTAGAGGAGGTGGAAGAAGAAGAAGAATAAGAATGAAAAAAAGAAGACGAAGAAGAAAGTGATGACTATGAAAAAAGGAAGAGGTAGAGGAGGAAGAAGTAGAAGAAGATGAAGGAGAAGAAGAAGAAGAAATAGAAGAAAAAGAAAAAGAAGAAGAAGGAGAAATAGAAGAACAAGAGGAAGACAAAGTTTTTGAATAAGAATAAGAAAAAGTAATTGAAGAAGAAGAAGAAGAGGAAGGAGAAGAAAGAGAGGAAGAAAAGGAAGAAGAAGACGAAGATGATGATGAAGAAGAAGAAGAAGAAGTTAAAGAAGAAGAAGAATTACAAGAAGAAGAACAAGAAGAATGAAGAAGGAGAAGAATAAGAAGAAGATAGAGAAGAAGAAGAAGAAGGAGAAAAAAGAGAAGAAGAAGAAGAAGAAGAAGAAGAAGAAGAAGAAGAAACCGAATAAGAAGAAGAAGAAGAAGTAGAAGAAGAAGAAGAAAAGACGAAGAAGACAAAGAAGAAGTAGAAGAAGTAGAATCATAAGAAGAAGAAGAAGAAGAAGAAGAAGAAGAAGGAGAAAACGAATGAGAAGAAGAAGAGGAGAAGAAAAGCAAGAAGATATGGAAGGAGAAGTAGAAAGGCAAAGAAGAAGAAGAAGAAGAAGAAGAAGAGGAAGAAGAAGAAGAACATGATGATGATGATGATGATGATGAAAAACAAGATGAAGAGGAAGAAGAGGAAGAAGAAGAAGAAGGAGAAGAAGAAGAAGAAGAAGAAGTGGAAGTAGAAGAAGAAGAAGAAGAGGGAGAAGAAGAAGAAGAAGAAGATGTAGTAGTAGTAGTAGCAGTAGTAGAAGAAGAAGAAGAAGAAGAAGAAGAAGTAGAAGAAAAGAAGAAGAAGAAGAAGAAGAAGAAGAAGAAAATGAAAAGTAGAAGAAGAAGAAGAAGTGGAAGAAGAAGAAAAATGAGAAGTAGAAAAAGAAGAAGAAGAAGAAGAAGAAGAGGAAGAAGAATATGAAGAAGAAGATGAAGGAGAAGAAGAAGAAGAAGAAGTAAAAGGAGGAGGAGAAGGAGAAGAAAGAAATGAAAAAGAAGGAGAAGAAGAAGAAGAAGAAGAAAAATAAGAAGTAGTAGTAGAAGAAGAAGAAGAATAAGTACCAAAAAAAGAAGACGAAGAAGAAAGTGATGACGATGAAAAAAGGAAGAGGAAGAAGAGGAAGAAGTAGATGGAGAAGAAGAATAAGACGAAGAAGCAGAAGAAGAAGGAGAAGAAGATGATGATGATGAAGAAGAAGAAATAGAAGAAAAAGAAAAGAAGAAGAAGGATAAATAGAAGAACAAGAGGAAGATAAAGTTTTTTTAATAAGAATAAGAATAAGAAAACATAATAGAAGAAGAAGAAGAAGAAGAGGAAGGAGAAGAAGG
>JAIUJO010003039.1:90000-92053 GCA_023846275.1 Vanilla planifolia
AAGAAGAAGAAGAAGAAGAAAATGAAGAAGTTGAAGAAGAAGAAGAATAGGAAGAAGAAGAAAAATGAGAAGTAGAAAAAGAAGAAGAAGAAGAAGAAGAGGAAGAAGAATATGAAGAAGAAGATGAAGGAGAAGAAGAAGAAGAAGAAGTAAAAGAAGGAGGAGAAGGAGAAGAAAGAGATGAAAAAGAAGGAGAAGAAGATGAAAGAGAAGAAGAAGAAGAAGAAATCGAATAAAAAGTAGTAGTAATAGTAAAAGAAGAAGAAGAAGAAGAAGAAGAAGAAGAAAAGGTGAAGTCAAAGGCGAAGGAGGAGAAGTATAAGAATAAGAAGAAGAAGAAGAAGAAGAAAAAGAAGAAGAGGAAGAGGAAGAAGAAGAAAAAGGAGAAGAAGAAGATGAAGAAAAAGAAGAAGAAGAAGAAAAAGAAGAAGAAGAAGAAGAAGAAGAACAAGGAGAGGAAGAAGATGAAGAAGAAAAACAAGAAGATAAGGAAGGAGAAGAAGAAGAGGAAGAAGAAGAAGAAGAAGAAGCAGAATAAGTAGAAGAAGAAGAGGAAAAGGAAGAAGAGGAAGAAGAACAGGAAGTAGATGAAGAGGAAGAAGAAGAAGAAGAAGAAGTAGTAGAACAAGAAGAAGAACAAGAAGAAGAAGAGGAAGAAGAAAAAGAACAAAAGGAAAAAGAATAAGAAGAGGAAGAAGAAGAAGAAGAAAAGGAAAAAGAATAAGAAGAGGAAGAAGATGAAGAAGATGAAGATTAAGTAGAGGAGGTGGAAGAAGAAGAAGAATAAGAATGAAAAAAAGAAGACGAAGAAGAAAGTGATGACGATGAAAAAAGGAAGAGGTAGAGGTGGAAGAAGTAGAAGAAGATGAAGGAGAAGAAGAAGAAGAAATAGAAGAAAAAGAAAAAGAAGAAGAAGGAGAAATAGAAGAAGAAGAGGAAGACAAAGTTTTTGAAAAAGAATAAGAAAAAGTAATAGAAGAAGAAGAAGAAGAAGAGGAAGGAGAAGAAGGAGAGGAAGAAAAGGAAGAAGAAGACGAAGATGATGATGAAGAAGAAGAAGAAGAAGTTAAAGAAGAAGAAGAAGTACAAGAAGAACAAAAAGAAGAATGAAGAAGGAGAAGAACAAGAAGAAGATAGAGAAGAAGAAGAAGAAGAAGAAGAAGAAGAAGAAACTGAATAAGAAGAAGAAGAAGAAGTAGAAGAAAAAGAAGAAAAGACAAAGAAGACAAAGAAGAAGTAGAAGAAGTAGAATCATAAGAAGAAGAAGAAGAAGAAGAAGGAGAAAACGAATGAGAAGAAGAAGAGGAGAAGAAAAAAAAGAAGATATGGAAGGAGAAGTAGAAAGGCAAAGAAGAAGAAGAAGAAGAAGAAGAAGAAGAAGAAGAAGAACATGATGATGATGATGATGATGATGAAAAACAAGATGAAGAGGAAGAAGAGGAAGAAGAAGAAGAAGGAGAAGAAGAAGAAGAAGAAGAAGAAGTGGAAGTAGAAGAAGAAAAAGAAGAGGAAGAAGAAGAAGAAGAAGAAGAAGAAGAAGAAGTAGAAGAAAAGAAGAAGAAGAAGAAGAAGAAGAAAATGAAAAGTTGAAGAAGAAGAAGAAGAGGAAGAAGAAGAAAAATGAGAAGTAGAAAAAGAAGAAGAAGAAGAAGAAGAGGAAGAAGAATATGAAGAAGAAGATGAAGGAGAAGAAGAAGAAGAAGTAAAAGGAGGAGGAGAAGGAGAAGAAAGAAATGAAAAAGAAGGAGAAGAAGAAGAAGAAGAAGAAGAAGAAAAATAATAAGAAGTAGTAGTAGAAGAAGAAGAATAATAAGAACCAAAAAAAGAAGACGAAGAAGAAAGTGATGACGATGAAAAAAGGAAGAGGAAGATGATGAAGAAGTAGATGGAGAAGAAGAATAAGACGAAGAAGCAGAAGAAGAAGGAGAAGAAGATGATGATGAAGATGAAGAAGAAATAGAAGAAAAAGAAAAAGAAGAAGAAGGAGAAATAAAAGAACAAGAGGAAGACAAAGTTTTTGAATAAGAATAAGAATAAGAAAAAGTAATAGAAG
>JAIUJO010002583.1:0-22500 GCA_023846275.1 Vanilla planifolia
TCTTCTTCCTCTTCTTCTTCTTCGACTTCATCTTCTTTCTATCTTCTTCTTCATCTTCTTCTACATTATCTTATTTTTCTTCTTCTTCTTCTTCTTCTTCTTCTTCTTCTTCTTCATCTTCTTCTTCTTCTTCTTCTTCTTCTTCTTCTTCTTCTTCTCCTTTTCTTCTTCTTCAAATCAATCTTCTTCTTCTACTACTACTTCTTCTTGTTCATCTTCTTCTTCTTCTTCTTCATCTTCACCCTCTTCTTTATCCTCTTTTTTGACTTCTTCTTCTTCTTCTTCTTCTTCTTTTTCTTCTTCTTCTGCTTCGCCTTCTTCTTCTTCCTCTCCTTTTTTCCTCCTTTTTTTCTTCTTCGTCTTCTTGTTCTTCCTCTTCTTCTTCTTCTTCTTCTTCTTCTGTATCTTCTTTTTCTTCTCTATTGTCATCTTCTTCTTCACCATCTTCTTCTTTGACTTGTTCTTCTTCTTCTTCTTCTTCTTCTTCAACTACTTCTTCATCTTCTTCTTCTTTTTCATCATCTTCTTCTTCTTGGTTATCTTCTTCTTCTTTGTTTTCTTATTCCTCTTTTTCTTCTTTTTCTTCTTCTTCATCATCTTCTTTTTATTCTTCTTCTTCAACTTCTTTTTCTTCTTCCTCTTCTTTTTCATCTTCTTCTTCTTCTACTTCTTTTTCTCCTTCTTCTTCTCCTCCATCTTCTTCTTCCTCTTCATCCTCTTCTACTTCTTCTTCTTTTTCAACTTGTTCTTCTTCTTCTTCTTCTTCTTCAACTTCTTTTGTTCTTCTTCTTGCTCTTCCTCCTCCTATACTTCTTCATCTTCTTCTTCTACTTTCATGTCTTCTTCTTCTTTTTCTACTTCTTTCTCTTCTACTTGGTCCTATTCTTCTCCTTCTTCTTCTTCTTCATCTTCTCCATCTTCAACTTCTTCTTCTTCGTCTTCTTCTTCATCTTTGTCTCCTTCTTGTTATTCATATTATTCTTTGTCTTCTTCTTTTTGCTCTTTTTCTTCTTCTTCTTCTTCTTGCTCTTCTTATTCATCTTTGTCTTCTTCTTCTTCTTCTTCTTATTCTTCTTTGTCTCCTTCTATTCTTTCTTCTTTTTTTCTTCTTCTTCTTCTTCTTCTTCTTCTTCTTCTTCTTCTTTTTCTTCTTCTTTCTATTCCTCTTTTTCTTCTTTTTTTTCGTCTTCTTCTTCATTTTCTTCTTCTTCTTCTTTGTCTTCTTATTCTTTTTCTTTGTCTTCTTACACTTCTTCCTCGTCTTCGTCTGCTTCTTCTTCTTCATATTCTTCTTCTCCTTCATCTTCGTCTTCTTGTCCTTCTTTTTTCTTCTTCTCCTTCTTCTTCTTCTTCTTCTTCTTCTTTATGTTGTTCTTCTTGATCTTCTTCTTCTTCTTCTACTTTGTTGTCTTCTTCTTCTTCTTCAACTTTTTTTTCTCTTTTTCTTCTTCTACTTGTTCCTCTTTATCGTTTTTTTCTTCTCCTTCTTCTTTGTCTTCTTCTTCTTCTTCTTCTTCTTCCCCTTCTTCTTCTTCTTCATCATCTTCTTCTTCTTTGCCTTCTTCTTCTTCTTCTTCTTCATTTTCATCATGATCTTCTTCTTCTTCTACTTCTTTTTTTTCTTGTTCTTGTCCTTCTTCTTCTTCTTCTTCCTCTACTTCATCTTCAACATCATCATCTTCTTCTTCTTCATTTTAAACTTCTTCTTCTTCTTTATCATCTACTTCTTTTTCTTCATTTTCTTCTTCCTCATCTTTTTGTCTCCTCCTCTTCCTTTGTCTTTTTATTCTTCCTCTTTGACTTCTTCTGATTCATCTTCTACTTCTTCGTCTTCTTTTGAATCTTCTTCGTTTTCTTCTCCTTTTTCTTCTTCTTCTTCTTCTTCTTCTTCTTCTTCTTCGACTTCTGCTTCTCCTTATTCTTCTTCTTCTTCTTATTATTCTTCTTATTGATCATCTCCTTCTTCTATCTCTTCTTCTTCTTCTTGTTCTTCTTCTCTTTCTTCTTATTGTTGTTCTTCTTCTTCTCCTTTTTCTTCTTCGTCTTCTTCTTCTTCTTCTTCTTCTTTTCATCCTTTTCTTGTCCTTCTTCTCCATCTCCTTCTTCTTCTTCTTCTTTTTCTACTTCATCTTCTTCGTCTTCATCTTCTTCTTTTTTTCCTTCTTCTTCTTCTTCATCCCTCTTCTTCTTCTTCTTCATTATTATCATCATGATCTTCTTCTTCTTCTACTTCTTGTTTTTGTGGTTCTTCTTCTTCTTCTTCTTCTTCGACTTCCTCTACTTTTTATTCATCTTTTACTTCTTCGTCATCTTCTTTATCTTCTTACTCTTCATCTTCTTCTTCTTCTTCTTGCTCTTCTTCTTCTTCTTTGCCTTTTTCTTCTTCTTCTTATTCTTCTTCGTCTCCTTCTATTCTCTCTTCTTTTTTTTCTTCTTTTTCTTCTTCTTTTTCTTCTTCTATTTCTTCTTCTTCTTTCTATTCCTCTACTTCTTTTTCCTCTTCCCCTTCATTTTCTACTTCTTCTTCTTCGTCTTCTTCTTTTCATTGTCTTCTTCAACTTCTTCTTTGTCTTCGTCTACTTCTTATACTTCCTTGTCTTATTTTTCTACATCTTCTCCTTCTATTTCTTCTTGTCTATCTTTTTCTTCTTCTTCTTCATATTCATCTTCTTCTTCTTCATCATCTTGTGCTTCTTGTCCTCTGTTTTTATTCTTCTTCTTCTTCTTCTTCTTCTTCATCTTCTCCTTCTTCTTCTTCTACTTTGTGTTCTTCTTCTTCTTCTCCTACTCCTTCTTCTTCTTCTTCTTCTTCTTCTACTTCACCTTCTTCTTCTAATTCTGTCTTCTTCATTATCATCATGACCTTCTCCTTCTTCTACTTCTTGTTTTTCTTGTTGTTCTTCATCTTCTTCTTCATCTTCCTCTACTTCATCTTCATCGTCATCTTCTTCTTCTTCTTCATTTTAATCTTCTTCTTCTTCATCTCTTTCTTCTTCTTTATCATCTTCTTCTTTTTCTTCATGTTCTTCTTCGACTTCTTCTTCTTCCTTCTATTCTTTGTCTTCTTCTTCTTCTTCTTCTTCTTCTTCATCGACTTCTTCTTCTTCTTCTTATTCATCTTCTACTTCTTCGTCTTCTTCTGAATATTCTTCTTTTTATTCTCTTTTTTCTTCATCTTCTTCTTCATCTTCTTCTTCTTCTTCTTCTTTTTCTTCGGCTTCTTTATCTTATTATTATTATTATTATTATTCTTTTTCATCTTCTTCTTCCATCTCTTCTTCTTCTTCTTGCTCTTCTTCTCTTTTTCTTATTTGTTCTTCTTCTTCACCTTTTTTTTCTTCGTCTTCGTCTTCTTCTTCTTCTTGTTCTTTTTCTTCTTCTTCTTCTCCTTCTTTTTCATCTTTTACTTGTCCCTTCTTCTTCTTCTTCTTCTTGTTTTTCACCATCTTCTGCTTCTTTGCCTTCTTCTTCATCCTCTTCTTCTTGTTCTTCTTCTTCATCATTGTCATCATGATCTTCTTCTGCTTCTACTTCTTCTTTTTCCTGTTCTTCTTCTTCTTCTTCTTTTTCTTCGTCTTCTTCTTCCTCTTCTTCTTCTTCCTCCTCCTGTTCTTTGTCTTCTTCTTCTTCTTCTTTGACTTCATCTTCTTCTGATTCATCTTCTACTTCTTCATCTTCTTCTTCAACTTCTTCTTCTTCTTCTTTTTCTTCTTCTTCTTCTTCTCCATCTTCTTCTTCTTCCTTTTTTTTTTCTTCTTCCTTTTCTTCCTCTTCTTCTTCTTCTTATTCTTATTCTTCTTCTTCTTCTTCTTCCTTTTTCCCATCAACTTAATTTATTCTTCTTCTTTTCTTCTTCTTCTTCTACTACTTCTTCATCTTCTTCTTCTCCTTATCCTTGTTCTTCTTCTTTACTTTACTTCTTCTTCTTCTTCTTCTACTTCTACATCTTCTTCTTCTTCTTCTACTTCTTCTTCTTCGTCTTTGTTTTCTTTCTATCTTCTTTTACTTTATCTTATTTTTCTTCTTCTTCTTCTTCTTCTTCTTGTTCATCTTCTTTTTCGTCTTCTTCTTCTTCTTCTTCTTTGTCATCTTCCTTTTCTTCTTCTTCAAATCAATCTTCTTTATCTATTACTTCTTGTTCATCTTCTTCTTCTTCTTCTTCTTCTTCTTATTCATCTTCACCCCCTTCTTTATTCTCTTTTTTGTCTTCTTCTTCTTCTTCTTCTTCTTCTTCTTCTACTTTTTTCCTCCATTTTTTCTTCTTCGTCTTCTTCTTTCTCTTCTTCTTCTTCTTCTACCCCTTTCTCATCATCATAATCTTCTTCTTCTTCAGTATCGTCTTTTTCTTCTTTGTCATCTTCTTCTTCTTCATCATCTTCTTCTTTGTCCTGTTCTTCTTCTTCTTCGTCTTCTTCTTCTTCTTCAACTACTTCTTCTTCATCTTCTTCTACTTTTTCATCATCTTCTTCTTTTTTATTTTCTTCTTCTTTGTTTTCTTATTCCTCTTTATCTTCTTTTTCTTCTTCTTCATCATCTTCTTCTTATTCTTCTTCTTCAACTTCTTTTTCTTCTTCCTCTTCTTCTTCATCTTCTTCTTCTTCTACTTCTTTTTCTCCTTCTTCTTCCTCTCCTCCATCTTCTTCTTCCACTTCATCCTCTTCTACTTCTTCAACTTTTTCTTCTTCTTCTTCTTTAACTTCTTCTTCTTCTTCTTCTTCTACTTCTTTTGATCTTCTTCTTGCTCTTCCTCCTCTTATTCTTCTTTGTATTCTTCTTCTGCTTCCATGTCTTCTTCTTCCCTTTCCTCTTCTTTCTCTTCTACTTGGTCCTATTCTTCTTCTTCTTCTTCTTCTTCTTCTTCATTTTCTCAATCTTCAACTTCTGCTTCTTCATCTTCTTCTTCATCTTTGTCTCCTTCTTGTTGTTCAAATTATTCTTTGTCTTCTTCTTTTTGCTCTTCTTCATCTTCTTCTTCTTGCTCTTCTTATTCTTCTTTGCTTTCTTATTCTTCTTCTTATTCTTCTTCGTGTCCTTCTATTCTTTCTTCTTGTTTTGCTTCTTCTTTTTCTTCTTCTGTTTCTTCTTCTTCTTCTTCTTCTTCTTCTTCTTCTTCTTCTTTTCTTTCTATTCCTCTTCTTCTTCTTTTTCGTCTTCTTCTTCATTTTCTTCTTCATCTTCTTTGACTTCTTCTTCTTTTTCTGTCTTCTTCAACTTCTTCTTTGCCTTCATCTACTTCTTCTTCCTTGTCTTATTTTTCTACATCTTCTCCTTCTACTTCTTCTTCTCCTTCTTCTTCTTCTTCTTCTTCATATTCTTCTTCTCCTTCATCTTCATCTTCTTGTCCTCCTTTTTCCTTCTTCTTCTTCTTCTTCTTCTTCTTCTTTGTCTTATTCTTGTTGATCTTCTTCTTCTTCTTCTTCTTTGTTGTCCTCTTCTTCTTCTTCGTCATCTTCATCTACTTTTTACCTCTTTTTCTTCTTCTACTTGTTCTTCTTTATCTTTTATGTCTTCTCCTTCTTCTTTGTCTTCTTCTTCTTCTTCTTCTTCTTCTTCTTCTTCACCTTCTTCTTCTTCTTCTTCTTCTTCTTTGCCTTCTTCTTCTTCTTCTTCTTCATTTTCATCATGATCTTCTTCTTCTTCTACTTCTTTTTCCTATTCTTCTTCTTCTTCTTCATCATCTTCCTCTGCTTCATCTTCATCATCATCATCTTCTTCTTCTTCATTTTAAACTTCTTTTTCTTCTTCTTTATCATGTACTTCTTTTTCTTCATTTTCTTCTTCCTCTTCTTCTTGTTTCTCCTCTTCTTCTTTGTCTTTTTCTTCTTCTTCTTTGACTTCTTCTGATTCATCTTCTACTTCTTCGTCTTCTTCTGAATCTTCTTATTTTTCTTCTCCTTTTTCTTCTTCTTCTTCTTCTTCTTCTTCTTTTCTTTTTCTTCAGCTCCTTCTACTTCTTATTCTTCTTCTTCTTCTTCTTATTCTTCTTATTGATCATCTCCATCTTCCAACTCTTCTTCTTCTTCTTCTTCTTCTCTTTCTTCTATTTGTTCTTCTTCTTCTTCTCCTTTTTCTTCTTCATCTTCTTCCTCTTCTTCTTCTTCTTCTTCTTCTTCTTCTTCTTTTTCTACTTCATCTTCTTCGTCTTCTTCTTCTACTTCTTGTTTTTCTAGTTTTTCTTCTTCTTCTTCTTTTTCTTCCTCTTCTTCTTCCTCCTACTCTTTGTCTTCTTCTTCTTTTTCTTCGACTTCATCGCCTTTTTATTCATCTTCTACTTCTTCGACTTCTTCTTAATCTTCATCTTGTTCTTCTTCTCTTTTTTCTTCTTATTCTTCTTCTTCTGCATCTTCTTCTTCTTCCTTTTCTTTTTCTTGTTCCTTTTCTTCCTCTTCTTCTTCTTCTTCTTCTTCTTCTTTTCAACAACTTCATCTTAGTCTTCTTCTTTTTCTTCTTCTTCTTTTTCTTCTTCTTCTTCTACTTCTTCTTCTTCTTCTTCTCCCTATCCTTCTTCTTCTTCTTCTTCTTCTTCTCTACTTCTCCAACTTCTTCTTCTTCATCTTCTTCTACTTTTTCTTCTTTTTCTTCTTTTTCTTCTTCTTCTTCTTCTTCTTCTTCTTCTTCTTCTTTGTCTTCTTCTTCTTCTTCTTCGTCTTCTTCCTTTTCTTCTTCTTCAACTTAATCTTCTTCTTCTTCTTCTTGTTCATCATCTTCTTCTTCTTCTACTTCTTCATCTTCACCTCCTTCTTTGTCCTCTTTTTCTTCTTCTTCTTCTTCTTCTTCTTCTTCTTCTTCTTCTTCTTCTACTTGTTCTTCTTCTTCTTCTACTACTACTTTTTTGTCCTTCTTCCTCTTTTTTCATCATCATCTTCTTCTTCTTCCTCTTCCTCTTCTTCCTCTTCCTCTTCTTCTTCTTCTTCCCCTTCTTCACGTCTTCTTCTTCTTCTTCTTGTTCTTTATCGTCTTTTTCTTCTTCTTCGTCTTCTTCTTCTTCATCTTCTTCTTCTTTGTCTTGTTCTTCTTCTTCTTCGTCTTCTTCTTCATCCTCAACTGCTTCTTCATCTTCTTTTTTTTATCATCTTCTTGTTCTTTATTATCATCTTCTTCTTTGCCTTCTAATTCCTCTTTATCTTCTTGTACTTCTTCTTCTCGTTCTCCTTCTTCCCTTTTTCTTCTCATTCTTCTTCTTCTTCTTCTTTTTCTTTTTTTTCTTCATATTTTTCTTCTTCTCCTTCTTCTTCTTCTTCTTTTTCTTCTTCATCCTCTTCTTGTTTTTCTTCTTCTTATTCTTCTTCTTCTTCTTCTTCTTCTTCCTCTTCTTCCTTTTCGTCATCTTCTTTTTCTTCTTCTCCTTTTACTTCTTCTTTTTTGCCCTTTATCTTCTTTTACTTTTCTTCGACTTCGTCTTCCTCTTCCTCTTCTTCTTCTTCTTCTTTGTAGTCTTCTTCTTCTTCTTCTTCTTCTTCTTTTTCTTCTTCTTATTATTATTCTTCTTCTTCTTCTTTTTCTTCTCCTCCTCCTTGTCTTTCTTCTCCATCCCCTTCTTCTACTTCTTATTCTTCGACTTCTTCCTCTTCTTCTTCTTTTTCCTCTTCTTTTTCTTCTTCTTCTTCATCTCATTCTTATTCTTCCTTGTCTTCTTCGTCTTCTTCTTCTTCTTCCTCCTCCTCTTCTACTTCTTCTTCTTCTTTTTCTTCTTTTTCTTCTTCTTCTTCTTGATCTTCTTCTTCTCCTTCTTCAACTTCTTCTTCTTCATCTACTTCTTCTTCTTCTTCTTCTACTACTTCTGCTTCTTCTTCTTCTTTGTCGTCTTCTTCTTTTTCTTCAACTTCTTCTTGTTCAACTTCTTTGTCTTGTTCTTCTTCTTCTTCTTCTTCTCCTTCTACTTCATCTTCATCTTCTTCTTGTACATCTTCTTCTTCTAATTTTTCATATTTTCCTCTTTTTGGTCATGTTGTTCTTCTTCTTCTACTTTTAGTTCTTCTTCTCCTTCTTCTTCTTCCCATTTTTCTTCTTCTCCTTCTTCATTTTCTTTTTCATCTTCTCCTTGTTCTTCTTTTTCTAAATCATCATCTTCTTCTTCTTCTTCTTTTTCCTCTTCATCATCATCTTCTACTTCTTCATCATCTTCTACTTCTTCATCATCATCTTCTTCTTCTTCTTGATTTTCTTCTTCTTCTTCTTGATTTTCTTCTTCTACTTTTTTGTCTTCTTCTTCTACTTCTTGTTTTTCTTCTTCTTCTTCCTTTTCTTCTTCTTTGTCTTCTTCATCTTCATTTTCTTTGTTTTCATCTTGTTCGGCTTCCTCTTCTTCTTCTTCTTCCTCTACCTCTTCTTCTTCTCCTTCTTCTTCTTCTTCATCTTCCCCTTCTTTGTGTTTTTCTTCTTCTTTTTCTTCTTCATCATCATCATCTTCTACTTCTCCTTCTTCTTCTTCTTCTTCTCATTTTTCTTCTTCTTCTTCTTCTCCTCCTCCTCCTCCTCCTTCTTTTTCTCCATCTTCGTCATCATCATCTTCTTCTTAATCTTCTACTTCTTCTTGTTCATATTCATCTACTTATTCTCCTTCTTCGTCTTCCTTCTTCTTCCTCATCATCATCATCATAATTTTCTTCTTCTTCTTTCTTCTTCTTCTTCTAATTAATCATCTTCTTGATCTCCCTCATCGTCTTGTTCTCCTTCTTCTCAATCACCTTATTCTTTATGATCTTCTTCTTCTACATCTTCTTCCTCTTCTTCTTCTTCTTATTCTTCTTCTTCTCGTACTCCTCCTCCTTCTACTATTTCTTCTTTGACTTCTTCTTTTTCTACTTCTTCTTCCCTTTCTTTTCCTTTGTCTTTTTCTTCTTCATCTTCTTTTCTTCTACTAGGACATCTTCTTCTTGTTGTTCATTTTTCTTGTTCTCCTACATCTTCTTCTTGTTTTTGTTCTTCTTCTTCTTCCTCTTCTTCTTTTTCCTTCGAATCTTCTTCTTCTTCTTCTTCCTCTACTTCTTCTTCTTCCTCTTCTCCTCTGCCTCCTTCATCTACTTCTTCTTGTTCTTCTTCTCCTTCATCATCATCATCATCATCATCATAATCATCATCATCATCTTCTTCTTCTTCTATTACTTCTTCTACTTCTTCTTTTCTTCTTGTTTTTCTTCTTCATCTTCTTCTTCTTCTTCTTCTTTGCCTTCTTTTTCTTCTTATTCTTCTTCTTCTTCTTCTTCTTCATCTTCTTCTTCTTCTTCTTCTTCTTCATCTTCATCATCATCATCTTCTTATTCTTCTTCTTTTTCTTCTTCTCCTTCTTCTCCTTCTTCGTCTTAATCTTCTCCTTCTTCAACTTTTCCTTGTTCTTTTTTGACTTCCTCATATTCTTCTTCTTCCTCTACAATTTTGTCTTCTTCTTGTTTCACTTCTACTTCAACTTATTCTTCTTCTTCGTCTTCTTCATCGTATTCTTCTTTTCCTCTTCTTCTTATTCTTCTTCTTTTTCTTCTTCTTCTTCTTCTTCTTCTTTTCCTCTTCGTCTTCTTCTTCTTCTACTGCTTCTTCTTATTCGACTTCTTCGTCTTCTTCTTCTTCTTCTACTTTTCCTCAGCTTCTCCATCTTTCCCTTTTTTATCTTCACCTTTTTTCTTCTTCTACTTCCTCTTCGTTTAATTCTTCTTGTTCTTCTTCTTCTTGTTCTTCTTCCTCTTCCACTGGTTCATCTTTATCATCTTCTTCTTCTTCTTGTTTGTCTACTACTTCTTCTTCTTCGTCTACTTCAACTTCTTCTTCTTCGTCTTCTACTTCTTCCTCCTCTTATTTTTCTACTTCTTCTCCTTCTACTTCTACTTCTTCTAATTCTCCTCCTTCTTCCTCTTCTTTTTATTCTTTTTCTTCTTCTTCTCCTTCTTCTTCTTCTTCTTCTTCTTCCTTTTGTTCTTCTTCGTCTTCTTGTTCTTGTTAATCTTCTTCTTCTTTTTCATTATCATCATGATCTTCTTCTTCTTGTACTTCTTCTTTTACTTCTTCTTCTCCTTCTAAATCTTCTTTTTCGTCTTCTTCTTGTGCTTCTTTTTCTAAATCTTCTTCTTCTTCTTCTTCTTAATCATCTTCTTCTGCTTCATAATCTTCTACTTCTTCTTCTTCTTCATGATCTTCTTCTTCTTCTTCTTCTTGTTCATCTTCTACTTTATTGTCTTCTTCTCCTACTTCTTGTTTTTCTTCTTCTTCTTCCTCTTCTTCTTCTTCTTCTTCCTCCTCTTCCACATGTTGTTCTTTATTGTCTTCTTCTTCTTCTTCTTCTTCTTCTTTGTCTCCTTCTTCTTCTTTGTCTCCTTCTTCTTCTTCTTGTTCGTCTACTTCAATATCATCTTCTATTTCTCCCTGTTCTTCTTCTTTTTCTTCTTCTCATTTTCCTTCTTCTTCTTCTAATTCTTCTTCTTCTTCTCCTCAACTTTGTCCTCCTTGTTTTTCTCCATTCTCTTCATCATCATCATCATCATCTTCTTCTTCTTCTTCTTCTTCCTCTTCATCTTCTTATTCTCCTTCTTTGCCTTCCCCATCTTCTTCCTCTTCATCATCATCATCATTTTCTTCTTCTTCTCCCCCTCCTTCTTTTCCTCTTCTTCTTTCTTCTTCTTCTTCTACTTCAACTTCTTCTTCAACTACTTTTCCTTCTTCTAGTTTACCTTATTCTTTATGATCTTCTTCTTCTACATCTTCTTCCTCTTCTCTTATTCTTTTTATTCTTCTTCATCTCCTACTCCTTCTTCTTCTACTTTTTCTTCTTTGACTTCTTCTTCTTCTTCTTCTTCTTTTTTATTCTTCTTCTTCATCATCTTCTTCTTGTTTTTCTTCTTCTTCTTCTTCTTCTTCTTCCATTCAATCTTCCTCTTCTTCTTCTCTTATTCTTCTTCTTCTTCTTCTTCTACTACTTTTTCCTCTACTTCTTCTTTTTCTTCTTCTCCTCTTCTTCCTTCATCTATTTCTTCTTCTGCTTCTACTTCTTCTTCATCATCATCATCATCTTCTTGTTCTTGTTCTTCTTCTTCTTCTACTACTACTTCTATTTCTTCTTTTCTTCTTGTTCTTCTTCTTCTTCGTCTTCTTCATCGCCTTCTTTTTCTTCATCTTCTTTTCCTTGTTCTTCTTCTTCTTCTTCTTCATCATCTTCTTCTTCTTCTTCTTCTTCTTCTTCTCCTTCTTCTCTTTCTACGTCTTAATCTTCTCCTTTTACTTTTTCTTGTTTTTTGTTACTTCTTTGTCTTCTTCTCCCCTAAAACTTTGTCTTATTCTTCTACTTCTTCTTCTTCTTTCTCTTCTACTTCTACTTATTCTTCTTCTTCGTCTTCTTCTCCTTCTTTTTTTCCTCTTCTTCTTCTTCTTCTACTTCATCTTCTTCTTCTTCTTCTTCTTCTTTTCCTTCTTCTTCTTTTTCTTCTACATCCTCTTCTCCTTCTTCTTCTTACTCTTCTTCTTCTTCATCTTCTTCTTCTTCTAATTTTCCTCGCTCTTCTCCATCTTCTTCTTTTTCATCTTCTCCTTACTTTCTTCTTCTACTTCATCTTCTTTTATTTCTTCTTCTTCTTCTTCTTCATCTTCTTCCTCTTCCACTTTTTCTTCTTTATCGTCTTCTTTTTCTTCTTCTTCTTCTTCTTCTTCTTCTTCTTCTTCTTTATCTTCTTCTTGTTCTTCTTCGTTTGTTTCTTCTTCTTCTTCCTCTCTACTTCAACTTCTTCTTTGCCTTCTTATTCTTCGTCTTCTTCTTCTTCTTCTTCATCTTCTTCTTCCTCTTATTTTCTACTTCTTCTTTTTCTTCTTCTTCTCCTTCTTGTTCTTCTTCTTCTTCTCCTTCTCCTTCTCTTTCTTCTTCTTCTTATTCTTCTTCTTTATATTCCTCTTATTCTTCTTCGTTTTCTTCTTCTTCTTCTTAACCTTATTCTTCTTCTTCTTTATTTTCATATTCTTCTTCATCTTCTTCTTCTTCTTCTTCTCTTCTTCTCTTTCCTCCTGTTCTTCTACCTTGTCTTCTTCTTCTTCTTTCTCTTCTTCTTCCTCTTCTTCTTCTTCATCTTCTTCTACTTCATCATCATCAGCATCATCATCATCATCTTCTTCTTCTTCTTCTACTTCTTCTACTTCTTCTTCTTCTTCTTCATCTTCTTCTACTACAACTACTACTTATTCTCTTTCTTCTTCTTTTTCTCATTGTTCTTCTTATCCCTCTACTTCTACTTCTCATTCACCTTCTTCTTCTTCTACATCTTCTTCTTCTTCTTTTTCTTCTTCTCCTTTTCTTCCTTTTCTTCTCTTACTTCTACCTCTCCTTCTTCTTCTTCCTACTTTTCTTCTTCTTGTTGTTATTCATCTTCATCTTCCTTTATTTCTTCTTCTTCTTCATCATCATCATGCTTTTCTTTGCCTTTTTCTGGTTCTTGTTTTTCTTCCTTCTTTTTCCTCTTCTAGGATATCTTCTTTGTCTTCATCATCATTATCATCATCATCTTCTTCTTCTTCTTCTCTTTCACATTCACCTACTTCTTCCTCTTCTTCTTCTTCCTGTTCCTCTTCTTCTTCTTCTTCTTATTCTCCTTCTTCTTCTTCTTCTTCTTCTTCTTCTTCTTCTTCTTTTTCTTCTCCTTCTTCTCTTTATTTTGCTTCTTCTTGTTCTTCTTCTTCTTCTTCTTCCTCATCTTCTTTTTCTTCTTCTTCGTCTACTTTTTCTTCTTCAACTTCTTTTTGTTCTTCTTCTTCCTCCTCTTCTTCCTCTTCTTCTTCTTCTTCTTCTTCTTCTTCTTCTACTTCTTCTTCTTGTTAGACTTCTTCATCTTCCTCTTCTTCTTCTTTTTCTTTCTCTTTTTCTATGCCTTATTCTTCTTCTTCTTCATCTTTAATTTCTATTTCTTGTGCTTCTTCTTCTTCTGCTTCTTCTACTTCTTCAACATGTTCTTTTTTTTCTTCTTCTTCTTTCTCTTCTTCTTCATCTTATTATTCTTCTTCTTCTACTTCTACTTCTGTTTCATTTTCTTCTTCATCTTCTTCTTCTTCTTTTTCTTCTTCTTCTTCGTCTTGACCTTTTTCTTCTTCTTCTTCTTCTTCTTCTACTACTACTATACTTCTTCTTCTCCCTCCTCCTCTTCTCCTTTTTCTTCTTCCTCTCCTTCTTCTACTTCTCCTCCTTCTTCTTCTTCTTCTTCTTCTTCTTCTTCTTCTTCTTCTTCTCCATCTTTTTGTTCTCTTTCTTCTTCTTCTTCATCATCTTCTTCTTATTCTTCTTCTTCATCTTCTTCTTCTTCTTCCTCTTCTTCTTCATCTTCTTAACCTTCTTCTACTTCTTTTTCTCGTTCTTCTTCTTCTTCTCCATCTTCTTCTTCCTCCTCCTCTTCTTCTTCTTCTTCCACTTTTTGTTGTTGTTCTTCTTCTTCTTCCTATTCTTCTTCTTCTTCTTATTCTTCTTCATCTCCGTCTATTCTTTCTTCTTCTTTTTCTTCTTCAATTTCTTCTTCTATTTCTTCTTCTTCTTCTTCGGCTTCTTCTTCTTCTTTCTATTCCTTTTCTTCATCTTTTTCATCTTCTTCTTCATTTTCTTCTTCTTCTTCTTCTTTGCCTTCTTCTTTTTCTGTGTCCTCTTTAACTTCTTCTTCATCTTTGTCTACTTCTTCTTATTCCATGTCTTATTTTTCTACATCTTCCCCTTCTACTTCTTCTTCTCCTTCTTCTTCTTCTTCTTCTTCTTGTCCTCCATTTTTCTACTTCTTCTTCTTCTTCTTCTTCTTCTTCTTCCTCTTCATCATCTTGTTCTTTTTTATCTTCTTCTTCTTCATCTTCTTCTTCTTCTTCTTCTTCTTTGTCGTCTTCTTCTTTTTCTTCATCTTCTTCATCTAATTTTTTCCTCTTTTTCTTCTTCTACTTCTTCTTCTTCATCCTCTTTACCTTCTCCTTCTTCTTTGTCTTCTTCTTCTTCATCATCTTCTTCTTCTTTGTCATCTTCTTCTTTTTCTTCTTCTTCTTCTTCTTCTTCTTTGTCTTGATCTTCTTCTTCTTCTACTTCTTCTTTTTCTCGTTCTTCATCTTCTTCTTCTTCATCTTCATCTTCTACTTCATCTTCATCATCGTCTCCATCTTCTTCTTCATTTTAATCTTCTTCTTCTCTTTCTTCCTCTTTATCATCTTCTTGTTTTTCTTCATTTTCTTCTTCCTCTTCTTCTTCTTCTTCCTGCTCCTCTTCTTTGCCTTCTTCTTCTTCTCCTACTTCTTCTTCTCATTCATCTTCTACTTCTTTGTCTTCTTCTTTTTCTTCTTTTTTTTCTACTTCTTCTTCTTCCCCTCTTCTTCTTCTTTTTCTTCGGCTTCTTCGTTTTCTTCTTCTTCTTGATTATTCTTCTTATTCGTGTTCTTCTTCTTCTATCTCTTCTTCTTCTTGTTCTTCTTCTCTTACTTCTTCTTGTTGTCCTTCTTTTTCTCCTTTTTCTTCTTCATCTTCTTCTTCTACGTCTTCTTCTTCTTCTCCTTCTTCTTCGTCTACTTCTTGTTTTTCTTCATCTTTTTCTTGTCCTTCTTCTTCTTCTTCTTCGTCTTTTTCTGCTTCATCTTCTTCTTCTTGATCTTCTTCTTCTTTTCCTTCTTCTTCTTCTTCATCATCATCATCTTCTTCTTCTTCTTCTTCTATTTCTTTTTTTTCCAGTTCTTCTTCTTCTTCTTCTTTGTCTTCTTCTTCCTCTTCTTCTTCTTCCTCCTCATGTTCTTTGTTTCTTGTTCTTCTTCGACTTCTTCTTTTGATTCAGCTTCTACTTCTTTGTTTTCTTCTTCATCTTCTTCTTCTCCATCTCCTTTTCTTATTCTTCTCCTTCTTCTACTCCATCTTCTTCTTCTTCTTCCTTTTCTATTTCTTTTTCCTTTTCTTCCTTTTCTTCTTCTTCTTCTTCTTCTTTACCATCAACTTCATCTAATTATTCTTCTTTTTCTTGTTCTTTTTCTGCTTCTTCTTTTTCTTCTTCTTCTCCCTATCCTTCTTCTTCTTCTTTTTCTTCTTCTATTACTTCTCCATCTTCTTCTTCTTCTTCTTCTCCTTCGTCTTCTTTCTTTCTTCTTCTTCATCCTCTTCTACTTTGTTTCTTTTACTTCTTCTTTTTCATCTTTATCTTATTCTTCATCTTCTTCTTCTTCTTCTTCTTCACCTCCTTCTTTATCCTCTTTTTTGTCTTCTTCTTCTTCTTCTTCATCCTCTTCTTCTTCTTCTTACTCTCCTTCTTCCTCTTCTTCTTCTTCTTCTCCTCCTCCTTGTCTTTCTTCTCCTTCTCCTTCTTCAACTTCTTATTCATCTTCTTCTTCCTCTTCTTCTTCTTCTTCCTCTTCTTCATCTTCTTCCTCCTCCTCTTCTTCTTCTTATTATTATTATTATTCTTCCTTGTCTTCTTCCTCTTCTTCTTCTTCCTCCTCCTCCTCTTCTTCCTCTACTTCTTCTTCTTTTTCTTCTTCTTCTTCTTGATCTTCTTCTTCTCCTTCTTCTTCTTCTTCTTCTTCTTCTTCTTCTCCTTCTTCTTCTTCTTCTTTATCTACTTCTTTTTCTACTTTTTCTTCTTGTTCTACTACTTCTTCTTCTACTTCTTCTTCTTCTTTATCATCTTCTTCTTTTTCTTCGACTTCTTCTTCTTCATCTTCTTCTTCTTTGTCTTGTTGTTCTTCTTCTTCTACATCTTTTTCATGTTCATCTCCTTCTTCTTCATCTTCTTCTTCTTCTTGTACATCTTTTGCTTTTTCATCTTTTCCTCTTTTTTGTCATCTTGTTCTTCTTCTTCTTCTTATACTTCTTCTCCTTCATCTTCTTCCTCCTTTTCTTCTTCTCCTTCTTCATCTTCTTTTTCGTCTTGTTCTTGTACTTCTTTTTCTAAATTATCTTCTTCTTCTTCTTCTTCTTTTTCTTTTTCATCATCATCTTCTACTTCTTCAACTTCTTCTTCTTCTTTATCTTCTTCTTCTTCTTCTTCTTTGTCTTCTTCTTCTACTTCTAGTTTTTCTTCTTCTTCTTCATCTTCTTCGTCTTCATTTTCTTTGTTTTCGTCTTGTCCTTCTTCTTCTTCTTCTTCTTCTTGCTCTTCTTCTACTCCTCGTTCCTCTTCTTCTTCTACTTCTTCTTCTTCATCTTCCTCTTCTTTGTCTTTTTCTTCTTCACCTTCATCATCTTCTACTTCTTCTTCTTCTTCTTCTCTTCCCATTTTTCTTCTTCTTCTTCTTATTCATCATCATCATCTTCTTCTTCTTCTTCTTCTTGTTCTTCTTGTTCTCCTCCTCCTCCTCCTTCTTTCTCACCATCCTCTTCATCAACTTCATCTTCTTCATCTTCTATGTCTTCTTCTTCTTCTTCATCTTCTTATTCTGCTTCTTCTTCTCCTTCTTCTTCCTTATCGTCATCATCATCATCATTTTCTTCTTCTCCCCCTCCTTCTTTTCTTCTTCTTCTTTCTTCTTCTTCTGTTACATCTTCTTCTTCATCTTGTTCTCCTTCTTCTCAATCACCTTATTCCTTATTGATCTTCTTCTTCTACATCTTCTTCTTCCTCTTCTTCTTCTTCTTATTATTATTCTTCTTCTTCTCCTCCTCCTCCTTCTTCTACTATTTTTTCTTTGACTTCTTCTACCTCTTCTTCTTCTTCTTTTTCTTCTTTATCTCCTTCTTCCCTTTCTTTGTCTTCATCTTCTTCTTCTTCATCTTCTCCATTTTCTTCTTGTTTTTCTTCTTCTTTTTCTTCTTCCTCTTCTTCCTCTTCCATCAAATCTTCTTCTTCTTATTCTTCTTCTTCTTCTTCTTCTTCGTCTTCCTATACTTCTTCTTCTTCTCCTCCTCCTCCTTGAACTGCTTCATCTTCTTCTTCTTCTCTTTCTTCATCATCATCGTCATCATCATCATCATCATCTTCTTCTTCTTCAACTACTTCTACTTCTTTTCTTTTTCTTCTTCTTCTGCTTCTTCTTCTTCGTCATCTTTTTCTTCTTCTTCTTCTTCTTCTTTTTCATCGTCATCAACATCTTCTTCTTCTTATCCTTCTTCTTCTTCTTCTTCTTCTCCTTCTTCTCCTTCTTCCTCTTAATCTTCTCCCTCCTCAACTTTTTCTTGTTTTTTTGAGTTCTTCGTGTTCTTCTTCCTCCTCCTCTTCTTCTTCTTCTAAAATACTTTTCCTCGCTCTTCTCCATCTTCTTCTTTTTCATCTTCTCCCTTTTTTCTTCTCCTACTTCCACTTCGTTTATTTCTCCTTCTTGTTCTTGTTCTTCTTCCTCTTCCACTTGTTTTTTTTATCGTCTTCTTCTTCTTCTTCTTTTTCTTTGTCTTCTTCTTCTAAATCTTTGTCTGCTTCTTCTTCTTCTTCTTCATCTACTTCAACTTCTTCTTTGCTTTCTTCTTCTAGATCTTCTTCTTCTTCTTCTTCTTCCCCCTATTTTTCTACTTCTTCTGCTTCTTTCTCTACTTCTTCTTTTTCTTCTTCTTCTTCATCTTCTTCTTCTTCTCCTTCTCCTCCTTCTTCTTCTTCTTCTCCTCCTCCTTCTTCTACTTCTTTTTCTTCTTCATCTTCTTCTTCTTCTTATTCTTCTTCATCGTCTTCTTCTTCATCTTAGTCTTCTACTTCTTTTTCTTCTTTATTGTCTTATTCTTCTTTATCTTCTTCTTCTTCTTGTTCTTCTTCTTCTCTTTCCTCCTCTTCTTCTACCTTGCCTTCTTCTACTTCTTTGTCTTCTTCTTCCTCTTCTTCTTCTTCTTCATCTTCTTCTTCTTCTACATCTTCTTCTTCTTCTTCTTCTTTTCCTCTTCTCCTTTTTCTTTTTTTTTTCATCTCTTACTTCTACCTCTCCTTCTTCTTCTTACTATTCTTCCACATCTTCTTGTTATTCATCATCATCTTCCTCTATTTCTTCTTCTTCTTTATCTTGTTCTTCTTCTGCATCTTCTTATTCATCATCTTTTTCCTTGTCTTCATCTACTTCTTCTTCTTCTTCCTTTTTTTTCTTCTTCCAGGATATCTTATTTTTCTTCTTCATCATCATCATCATCATCATCTTCTTTTTCTTCTTCTATGCATTCGCATACTTCTTCCTCTTCTTCTTCATTTTCCTATTCCTCTTCTTCTTCTTCTTCTTATTCTCCTTCTTCTTCTTCTTCTTCTTCTTCTTCTTCTCTTTCTTCTGCATCTTCTTCTTCTTCTTCTTCTTCTTGTTCTTCTTCTTCTTCTTCTCCGTTTTCTTTTTCTTCTTCTTCTTCTTCTTCTTCTTCTTTTCTTCTTCGTCTTCTTTGTCTTCGTCTTCTTCTTCTTCTACTACTTTTTCTTCTTCAACTTCTTCTTCTTCTTCTTCTTTTCCACCGCCTCTTCTTCCAATTCTTCTTCTTCTTCTTCTTCTACTTCTCCTTCTACTTCTTCTTGTTCGACTTCTTCGTCTTCCTTTTCTTCATCTTCTTCTTTCTCTTCTTCTTCGCCTTATTCTTCTTCTTTTTCATTTTCAATTTCTACTTCTTGTTTTTTTTCTTCTTCTTCTTCCTCTTTTGCTTCTTCTTCTACTTCTACTTCTTCGTCTTGTTCTATTTCTTGTTCTTCTTCATTCTCTTCTTCTTCATCTTATTACTATTCTTCTTCTACTTTTACTTCTACTTCATCTTATTCTTCATCTTCTTTATTCTTCTTCTTCTTCTTCTTCTTATTCTTCATCTTATTCTTCCTCTTCTTCTACTACTACTACTTTTTCTTCTCCTTCTTCTTCTTCTCTTCCATTTTCTTCTTCTTCTCCTTCTTCTTCATCATCATCATCCTCTTCTTCTTCTTCTTCTTCTTCTTCTTCTACTTCTTCTTTTTCTTCTTCTTCTCCTTTTTCCTCTTCTTCTTCTTCTCCTTCTTCTTCTCAATATTTTTCTTCTCTTTCTTCTTCTTCTTCATCATCTTCTCATTCTTCTTGTTTACCTTTTCTTTTATCTCGTATTCTTCTTCTTCTTCATCTTCTTCTTCTTCAACTTCTTCTTCTTCTTCATCATCTTCTTCTGCTTCTTCTTCTTCTTCTTCTTCTACTTCTTTTGTTTATCTTGTTGGCCTTCCTCCTCTTCTTCTTCTTTGTCTTCTTCTTCTACTTCCCTGACTTCTTCTTCTTTTTCATCTTCTTTCTCTTCTACATGGTCCTTTTCTTCTTTTTCTTCTTCTTCTTCTTCTTCATTATCATCTTTTCCATCCTCAACTTCTTCTTCTTTGTCTTCTTTTTCATCTTTTTCTCCTTCTTCTTCTTCTTCATATTATTCATCTGCTTCTTTTTGCTCATTTTCTTCTTCTTCTTCTTGCTCTTCTTCTTCTTCTTCTTATTCTTCTTTGTCTCCTTCGGTTCTTTCTTCTTCTTTTTCTTCTTCTTTTTCTTATTTTATTTCATTTTCTTTTTCATCTTCTTCTTTTTTCTATTCCTCTTCTTGTTCTTTTTCGTCTTCTACTTGATTTTCTTCTTCTTCTTCTTCATCTTCTTCAACTTCTTCTTTGTCTTCATCTTCTTCTATTTTTTGTCTTATTTTTCTACATCTTCTCCTTCTGCTTCTTCTTCTCCTTCTTCTTCTTCATATTCTTCTTCTTTTTCTTCTTCTTGTTCTTCTTCTCCTCCTCCTCCTTTTTTTTCTTCTTGTTCTTCTCCTTCTTCTTGTTCTTCTTCTGTCTTATTCTTCTTGATCTTCTTGTTCTTCTTCTCCTTCTTTTTCTTCTTCTTCTTCTTTGTCTTCTTCTAATTTTTCTCCTCTTTTTCTTCTTCATCTTCTTTGTCTTCTCCTTCTTCTTTGTCTTCTTCTTCTTCTTCGCCTCCTTTTTCTTCTTCAACTTTTTCCTCTTCTTCTTTTGCTTCTTCTTCTACTACTGCTACTCAGTTCTTCTCCTTCTTCTTCGTCTTGTCCTTGTTCTTTCTATCGTTCCTCTTCTTCTACTCCTTCTTCAACATCGTCTTCTTCTTCTACTTCTTCTTTTTCTTCTTCTCCTTCTCTTTCTTCATCTTCTCCTTCTACTTCTTCTTCCTTTTCTTCTTCTTCTTCTTCTTCTTCTTCTTCTTCTTCTTCTTCTTCTTCTTCGTCTTCTTCTTGTTCTTTTTTTTCTTCTGCTTCTTCTTCTTCTTCTTCTTCTTCTTCCTCTTCTTCTTTCTCTTCTTCTTGTTCTTCTTCTTTATTTGCTTCTTCTAAGACATCTTCTTTTTCTTCTTCTTCTTATTCTTATTCCACCTCTTCTTCTTCTTCTTCTTCTTCTTCCTCTTCTTCTTCTTTTGCTTCTTCTTCATTTTCTCTTTCTTCATCTTCTTCTTCTTCTTCTTCTTTTTCTTCTTCATCTTCTTGTTCTACTTCTTCTTCGTCTTCTTCTTCTTCTTCTTCATCTTCGTCTTCTTTCTTCCACTTCATCTTCCTTTTTTCATCTTGCTCTTCTTCTTCTTATTCTTATTCTTCTTCTTCTTCCCTTATCTTCTTCTTCTTCTTTCCTTATCTTCTTCTTCATCTTTTTCTCGTGTTCTTCTACATGTTCTGTTTCTTCTTCGTCTTCTTCTTCTTCTTCTTCTTCTTCTTCGTGTTCCTCTTCTTCTTTTTCTTCGACGTCATCGTTGTCTTCTTCTTCTTCTACTACTTCTTCCTCTTCTTCTATTTCTTCTTCCTTCACTTCTTGTTCATCTTATTATTATTCTTCTTCTTATTCTACTTCTACTTCTTCTTCTTATTCTTCCTCATCATCTTCTTCTTCTTCTTCCTCTTCTACATCTTCCTCTTCGCCTTTTCTTCTTCTTCTTCTTTAACTTCTTCTTCTTCTTCTTCTTCTTCTTCTTCCTCAACTTCTTCTTCTTCTTCTTCTTCTTCTTCTTCTTCTTCTTCTTCTTTTTCTTCATCTTCTTTTTTGTCTCCTACTTTTTCTTCTACTTCTTCTTCTTCTTCTTCTTCTTCTACTTATTCATCTTCTTCTACTTTTTCTTCATTTTCTTTTCTTCTTCTTTTTCTTCTTCTTCGTCTTCTTCTTCTTTTACTTCGACTTCTTCTTCTACTTATTCTTCTACTTCTTCTTCTTCATCTTTTTCTTCTTCTTCTCCTTCTTATTCTTTCTCTTGTTCCTCTTCTTATTTGTCTTATTCCTCTTCATCTCCTTTATCATCTTTTTCTTCTTCTTCGTCGTCGTCTTCTTCTTCTTCTTCATCTTCTTCTTCTTCGTTTCATCTTCTTCATCATTTTCTTCTTTTTAACCTTCTACTTCTTTCCCTTCTTCTTTTTCCCCTTCCACCTCCTTTACTTTTTCTTCATCTTGTTCTTCTTCTACTTCTACCTCTTCCTTTTCTTCCTCTTCTTCTTCTTCTTCTTTTTCATCTTCTACTTCTTCTTCTTCTTCTTATTCTACTTCTTCTTCCCCTTCTTCTATATGTTCATCTTGCTTTTCTTCATCATCATCATCATCATCATCTTCTTCTTCTTCTTCTGTTGGATCATCTTTTTTGTCATCTTCCTCTTCTTAATCATTTTCCTCTTCTTCCACTTCCTCTTCCTCTTCTATTTCTTCTTCTTCTTTTTCTTCTTCTTCTTCTTTCTCTTCTCCTTTTCTTCTTTTTCCTCTTCTTGTTCTTTTTCTTCTTCTTCTTCTCCTTTTTCTTCGTCTTCTTTTTGCTTTTTTAACTTTTCTTCTTCTTCTTCTCCTTTTTCTTTGTCTTCTTTTTGCTTTTCTAACTTTTCTTCTTCTTCTTCTTTTATTTCTTCATCATCATCTTCTTCTTCTTCTTCTTCTTCTACTTATTCATCTTCTTTTACTTCTTCTTCTTTTTTTTCTTCTTTTTCTTTTTCTTCTTCTTCTTCTTCTTCTTCCACATTGTCTTCTTCTTCTTCTCCTTTGTCATCTTTTTCATCTTCTTCATCTTCTTCAACTTCATCATGGTCTTCTTCTTCTTCTACAACTACCACTTCGTCTCCTTCTACATCTTCTACTTCTTAATCTCTTTCTTTTTCTTCTTCTTCTTCTTCTTCTTCTTCCTGTTCTTCTTCTTCTCCTTCTTCTTCCCTTTTTTTTTCTTCTTCTTCCTGTTCTTCACTGTCCTCTTCTTCTTCCACTCTTTTTTCTCCTTCTTCTTCTTCTTCCTTATCTTCCTATTCTTCTACTTCTTTTTCTTCATCTTCTTCTTTTTCTTCTTGTTCTTTATGTTTTCTTCTTCTTCTTCTTCCTCTTCTTCTTTGTCTTCTTCATCTTCCTCTTCAACATCATCATCATCTTCTTCTTCTTCTTTTACTCGTTAAAGTTCCTCTTCTTCATCTTCGTCTACATCTTCTCCTTCTTCCTTCACTTTTTCTTCTTCTTCCTTTTCTTCTTCTTCCTCTTCTTTATCTTCTTCTTTCTCTTCTTAGTCATCCTCTCCTCCTTCTTCTTCTTCCTCTTCTTCTACTTCTTCTTCTTCTTCTTCTCGTCCATCTTCTTCTTCTATTACTTTTCTACTTCTTCTTCCTCTTCTTCTTCATCTTCCTCTTTTTCCTCTTCTTCTTTTTCTTCTACATTTTCTTCTTCTTCTTCTTCTTCT
>JAIUJO010002583.1:27500-45000 GCA_023846275.1 Vanilla planifolia
TCTTCTAGTTCTTCTTCCTCTTCTTCTTCTTCTTCTTCTTCTTCATCTTTTTCTTCTTCTTTGTCTTCCTCTTCTTTTTCATCTTCTTCTTCTTTGTGTTCTTCATCATCTTCTTCTTTTTCTTGTTCTACTTCTTCTTCTTCTTCTTCTTCTTCTTCCCCTTTTGCTTCATCTACTTTTTCTTCTTCTTCTTCATCTTCTTCTTCTTCTTCTTATTCTTCTTCTTCTTCTTCTTCTACTTCTTCCTATTCTTCTTCTTCTACTTCTTCTTCATCTTCTTCTTCTTCTTCTTCCTCTTTTTCTTCTTCTTCTTTTTTATCTACTTCTACTTCTTCCACTTCTTTTTCTTCTTCTTCTTCTTTTTCTTCTTTTTCTTCTTCTCCTTCTACTTCTTCTTCTTCTTCTTTATCTTCGTCCTCATATTCTTCTTCTTCTCCTTCTTCTTCTCGTCTTAGTGTTGCTCTTCTTCATCATCTTCTTCATAATCTTCTTATACTTCTCCTTCTTCTCCTTCTTCTTCTTCTTCTGCTTCTTCTTCTTATTCTTCTTTTTCTACTTCTTTGTCTTCTTCTACTTCTTCTTCATCTTATTCTTCCTCCCCTTCTTTTTGTTTGCCTTCTTCTTCTTTGCCTTTGTCTTCCTCTTCTTCATCATCATCATCATCATCATCATCATCATCTTCTTCTTCTACTACATCTTTTCATTCTTTTTCTTATTATGTTTATTCTTTTGCTTCTTCTTCCTTTCCTTTCTCTTCTTCAACTTCTTCTTCTTCTTCTTCTTCCTCTTCTTCTTCTTCTTTTTCTTCTTCCACTTGTTCTTCCTCTTCTTCTTCTCCATTTTCTTCATCTTCTTCTTTTTTGTCTTTTACTTTTTTCTTCTTGTTCTTATTCTTCGATTTCTTCTTCTTCTTCTTCTTCTTCTTCTTCTTCTACTACTACTTTTCTTTGTCTACTTTGTCTTCTTCTACTTTGCCTCCTTCTTTTTCTTTTCCTTTTTATTGTTCTTTTTCATCATCTTCAACTTGTTCATCATCATTATCTTATTCTTCTTGTTCATCTTAATCTTCTTCTACTTCTTCTCCTTCTACATATTCTTCTTCTTCTTCTTCGTCTCCTTCTTCTTTCTTCTTCTTCTTCTTCTTCTTCTCCTCCTCCTCCTCCTCCTCCTTCTTCTTCATCTCCTTCATCATCTTCTGCTTCTTCTTCTTCTTCTTCTTCTTTTTCCTCCTCTCCTTTTTCTTCTTCTTTTTCTTCTTCTTCTCCTTTTTCTTCTTCTTCTTCTTCATCTTCGTCTTCTCCCTTTTCTTTTTCTTCTTGTTCTTCTTTTTCTTCTTCTTTTTCTTGTTCTTGTTCTTGTTCTTCTTCTACTTCAACATGTTCTTTTCCTTGTTCTCCATCACCATCATCATCATCATCATCTTCTTCTTCTTCTTTTTTGTCTTCTTCTACATCTTCTTTGTCATCTTCTTCTTCATGTTCTACTTCTTTTTTCATCTTCTTTTTCTTCTTCTTCTTTCTCCTCCTCCTCCTCCCCCTCTTCTTCTTCCACTACTTCTTCTTTCTCTTCTTTGTCTTCTTCTTCTTCTTTGCTTTTATCTTCACATTTGTCTTCTACTTCTTATTCAACTTCTTTTTCGTCTTTGTCTTCTTCTCCTTCATCTTCTTCAGCTTGTACTTCTTCTTCTTCTTCTTCTTTTTCTTCTTCTTCTTCTTCCTCTTCTTCTTCTTCTACTTTGTCATCTTCTACTTCTTTTTCTTCTTCTTCTTCATCATTTTTTACTTCTTCTTCTTCCTCTTTTTCTTCTTCTTCTTCTTCTTATTCTTTTTTTTTGTTCCTCTTCTTCTTTTTCTTCTTCTTCTTTTTCTTCTTCTTCTTTGCCTTCTTCATCTTTTCCTTCTTTTTCTTCGTCTTCTTCTTCTTCGTCATATTCTTCTTTTTCTTGTTCTACTTCTCCTTCTTCTTCTTCTTCTGCTTCTTCCTATTCTTCCTCTTCTTCTTCATCATCATTATCTTCTTTTTCTTCCTCTTTTTCTTCTTCTTCTTCTTCTTTATCAACTTCTACTTCATCTTTTTCTTCCACTTCTTCTCCTACTTCTTCTTCTTCTACTTCTTCTCCTTCTACATATTCTTCTTCTTCTTCTTCTTCTTCTCTTCCTCCTCCTCCTCCTCCTTCTTCTTCTCCTTCTTCTTCATCTTCTTCATCATCTTCTACTTCTTCTTCTTGTTCTTCTTCTTCTTCTTCTTCTTCTTTTTCTTTTTCCTTCTCTCCTTTTTCTTCTCCTTCTTCTTCTTCTTCTTCTTCTTCTTCTTCTTCTTCTCCTCCTTTTTCTTCTTGTTCTTCTTTTTCTTCTTATTCCTCTTCTTCTTTTACTTCAACATTTTCTTTATCTTCTTCTCCATCATCACCATCATCATCATCATCTTCTTCTTCTACTACTACTTTGTCTTCCTCTTCATCTTCTTCGTCATCTTCTTCTTCTTGTTCTACTTCTTTTTTCGTTTTCTTCTTCTTCTTCGTCTCCTTCTTCCTCCTCCTCTTCTTCGTCCACCACTTCTTCGTCTTCTTTGTCTTCTTCTTCGTCTTTGCCTTTTTCTTCACATTGGTCTTCTTCTTCTTCTTCTTTTTGTTCAAATTATTCTTCTTCTTTTTCTTTTTTGTCTTCTTCTCCCTCTTCTCCTTCATCTTGTACTTCTTCTTCTTCTTCTTCTTCTTCTATTTCTTCTTCTTCTTCTTCTCCATCTTCCTCTTCTTCTTCTTCTTCTTCTTTTTCTTCTTCTTCTTCTGCCTCTTCTTCTTCTTCTTCGTCTTCTACTTCTTCTTCTTCCTCTGCTTCTTTATCTTCTTGTTCTTCTTCTCCTTTTTCTTCTTTTTCTTCTTCGTCATCTTCAACTTTGTCATCAACTTCTTCTTCAACTTCTTCTTCTTAATCTTCTTCTGCTTCTTCTCCTTCTGCATATTCTTCTCCTTCTTCTTCTCCTTCTTCTCCTATCTTCTTCTTCTTCTTCTTCCTCTGCTCCTCCTCCTCCTCTTCTTTCTTCTTCTTCATCTTCTTCATCATCTTCTACATCTTCTTCTTCTTCTTCTTCTTCTTCTTCTTCTCCTTCTTTTTCTTCTTGTTCTTCTTTTTTTTCTTTTTCTTCTTCTTTTTCTTCTTCTTCTTCTACTTCAACATTTTCATTTTCTTTTCCTTCTTCTACATTGTCTTCTTCTTCATCTTCTTGATCTACTTCTTTTTTTGTCTTCTTCTTCTTCTTCTTCTTCTTTTTCTTCTTCTTCTTCTTCTTCTTCTTCTTCTTCTTCCTCCTCCTCCTCCTCCTCCTCCTCCTCTTCTTCCACTACTTCTTCTTCCTCTTCTTTGTCTTCTTGTATTTCTTTGCCCTTTTCTTCACATTCGTCTTCTTCTTCTCCTTCTTCTTCTTTTTGCTCAACTTCTTCTTCTTCTTTTTCTTCTTTGTCTTATTCTCTTTCTTCTTCTTCTTCAGCTTGTACTTATTATTCTTCTTCTTCTCGTCCTTCTTCTTCTTCTTCTTCTTCTTCTTCTTATTCTTCCTCTTCTTCTATTTGTTCTTCTTCTTCTTCTCCGTCTACCTCTTCATCTTCTACTTCTTTTTTTTCTTCTTCTGCATCTTCTTCTTCTACTACTTTCACATCTTCTTCTTCTTCTTCTTCTTCATCTTCTACTTCTTCTTCTTCTTCTTCTTCGTATTCTTTGTTTTTTTCCTCTTCTTCTTTTTCTTCTTCTTCTTCGTCTTCTTCATCTTTTCTTCTTCTTCTTCGTCTTCTTCTTCTTCTTCTTCTTCTTCTTCCTCTTTGTCTTCTTCTTCATCACCTTCTTCTTTTTCTTTTTTTAGTTCTTCTTCTTCCCCTTCTACTTCATCTACTTTTTCTTCTTCTTCTTCGTCATCATTTTCTTCTTCTTCTTCTTCTTCTTTTTCTTCTTCTTCTTCTTATTTTACTTCTTCTTATTCTTCTTCTTCTTCATCATCTTCATCTTCTTCCTCTTCTTCTTACTCTTCTTCTTCTTCTTCTTCTTATACTTCTACTTCTTTTTCTTCTTCCACTTCTTCTTCTTCTTCTTCTTCTTCATCTTCTTCTTCGTCTTCTTTTTCTTCTTCTCTTTCTACTTCTTCTGCTTCATCTTTATCTTCTTCTTCTTATTCTTTTCTTCCCCTTTTTCTTCGTCTTAGCCTTGTACTTCATCATCTTCTTCGTAATCTTCTTCTACTTCCTCTTCGTCTCCTTCTTCATTTTCTTCTTCCTCGTCTACTTCTTCATCTTGTTCTACTTCTTCTTCCTCTTCTTTTTTTTTGCCTTTTTCTTCTTTCCCTTTGTCTTTCTCTTCTTCTTCATCATCATCATCATCATCTTCTACTACTTCTTCTTCTTCTTCTTCTTCTTCTTCTTCTTCTACTTCTCGTTCTTCTTCTTCTTCTTCCTTTCCTTTCTCTTCTTCGTCTTCTTCTTCTTCATCATCTTCTTTTTCTTCTTTTTCTTCCTCCTTTGTCTTCATCTTCTTCTTCTTCTTTATCTACCACTTCTTCTTCTTCACCTTTTTCTTCTTCTTTTTCTTCGTTTTCTTCTTCTTCATTTTCTTCTTCGACTTCTTCATTCCCTTCTTCTTCGTCTTATTATTATTATTATTCTTCTTCTACTTCTACTTCTCCTTCTCCACCTTCTTCTTCGCCTTCTTCTTCTTCATCTTCTTTTTCTTCTTCTTCTTCTTCATTTTTTCTTCATCTTTTTCTCCTTATTGTTCTTCTCTTCTTCTTCTTCTACTTCTTCTTCTTCTTCCTCATCATCATCTTCTTCTTCTTCTTGTTCTCCATCTTTCTCTTCTTCTTCCTTTTAATCTTCTTCTTCTTCTTCTTCTTCTTCTTTTTCTTCTTGTTTGACACCTTCATCTTCTTCTTCATAATCTTCTTCGTCTTCTTCTTCTTCTTTTACTTCTTTCCTTTCTTCTTCTTCTTTTTCTTCTTTTCCTTCTTCCCCTACTTCTTCTTCTTCTTCTTACACTTTTGCTTCTTCTCGTTCTTCTTCTTCTTCTTCTTCTTCATCTTCTTCTTCTTCTTATTCTTCTTCTTCTTCATCATCTTCTTGTTCTTCTTCCTCTACTTCTTCTTCTTCTTCTTCTTTTTCTTCTTCTTTTTTTTCTTCTTCTCCTTCTTTCTATTTTACTTCTTCTTTTTCTTCTTCTTCTTCCTCTTCTTCTTCACCTTCTTCTTTCTCTTCTACTTTATCTTCAATATCTTCTTCTTCTTCTTCTACGACTCCTTATTCTTTTTTTTCCACTTATTGTTTTTCTTCTTTTTCGTCTTCTTCTTCTTCTTTTTCTTTCTCTGTCTTCGTCTTCATTCTCGTCTTCTTCTTCATCATTTTCTCAGTCTTCTTCATCGTCTTCTTTTTTGGCTTCTTCTTCCCATTTTCAACTTCTTCAGCTTCTTCTTCATCTTCCTTTTGTCTTCATCCTCCTCTTCGTCATCTTCTTCTTCTTCTACTTTTTCTACTTCTTCTTTTTCTTCTCCCTCTTCTTCTTCTTCTTGACCTTTATTTTTTTTTCTTTTTCTTCTTCTTCTTCTTCTTGTTCTTCTTCTTCTTCTACTCTTTTATTGTCTCAAACTTAATCTTAGTCATCTTCCTTTTCTGCTTCTTCTTCTTTTTCTGCTTATTCTTGTTCATCATCATCATCATCTTCTTCTTCTTCTTCCTATTTTTTTATTTCCTCTTCTTAATCATCATCATCTTCTTCTTCTCCTTCATCTTCTTCACCATCATCATCATCTTCAATTCTTCTTCTTGTTCGTCTTCTCCTTCTAATATTCTTTTTCTTCACGTTATTCTTCTTCTACTACAACAACAACTTCTTCTTCCTTTTCTTTGCCCTCTTCTTCTTATTCTTATTCTTATTCTCCTTCTTCTTCTTCTTTGTGTTCCTCTTCTTCTTCTTCTTATTCTTTATCTTTCTCTTCTTCTTCTTCTTCTTCTCCATCTCCATCATCTTCTTCTCCTTCTTTCTTGACCTCTTCTTCTTCTTCTTCTTCTTCGTCTTCTCCTTCCTCGTCTTCTTCTTCTTCTTCTTCTCCTCCTCCTGCTCCTCCTCCTCCTTTTTTATCTTCTTCTTCTTCTTCTTCTTCTTCATCATCTTCTTCTTCTTTTTCTTGTTCTTCTTCTTCTTTAGTTTCTTTTTCTTCTTACTCTTCTTTTTCTTCCTCTTCTTTGCCTTCTCCTTCAACTACATCTTCCTCTTTTTCATCTTCTTCTGCTTCTTTTTCTTCTTCTTCTTCTTCTTTTAATTCTTCATCTTCTTCTTCTTCCTTTTCTTTCTTGTCTTCTTCTTCTCCTTCTTCCCCTTCTTCTTCATCATCTTCTTCTTCTTCTTTTTCTTCTTCTCTTTCTTCTTCTTCTTCTTCAACTTCCTTTTCATCGTCATAATCATCATCATCATCATCATCACTACTTGCTCTTCTTCTTCTTATTCTACTTTTTTTCTTCTTCTCCTCCTTTTTGTTATTCTTCTTCTTCTTCTTCTTCTTCTTCTTCTCTTTCTTCTACTTCATCTTTTTCTTCTTCTTCTTCGTTTGCTTCTTCTTCTTCTTCTTCCTCTTCTTCATCTTCTTCTTCTACTACTTCTTCTTCTTCGTCACCATCTTCTTCTTCTACTTCTAATTCTTCGTCTTCTTCTTTTTCTTTTTCTTCTTTGTCTTCTTCTTCACCTTTTCCCCTTCTTCTTCTTCTTCTTCTTCTTCTTCTGCTTCTTCTCATTCTTCTTCTTCTTCTTCAACTTCTTCTTCTTCATCATAATCATAATCATCATCATCACTACTTGTTCTTCTTTTTCTTCTTCTACTTCTTTTACTTATTTTTCTTCTTCTTCTTCTTCTTCTTCTTCTTCCTCTTCATCTTCAAGTTTTTTCACTTCTTCTTCTTTTACTTCGTCTTAGGCTTCCTCTTCTTCTTCAACTTTGTCTTCTTCTACTGCTTCTTCTTACACTTCCTTTTCTACTTCTTCCCCTTCTACTTCTTCTTCTTCTTCATCTTCTTCTCCATCTTCTTCTTCCTCTTGTTCTTCTTCTTCTTCTTCTTCTTCAACTTTTTCTTCCAGTTTTCTTCTTCTTCTTTTTCTTCTTACTCTTCTTCTTCTTCTTCTTCTTCTTCTTCTTTGTACTTTTCTTCTTATTCTTCACCATCTTCTTCTTCTTTTTCTCTTCTTCTTCTTCTTCTTCTTCCACTTCTTCTTGTTCGTCTTCTTTTTCTTCCTCTTCTTCGTCTTCATCATCGTCTTCTTCTTCTTCTTTAACTTGTTGTTGTTCTTCTAGTTCTGCTTCTTCCTCTTCTTCTTATACTACTTTGTCTTTTTGTTCTTCATTTTCCTTTTGGTCTTCGCGTTCTTCTACTTCTTCTACTTCTTCTTCTACTTCTTCCACTTCTTCTTCTTCTTCTTCTTCTTCTTTGTCTCCTTCTTCTAATTCCTTTATTTCTTCTTCTTCTTCTTCTTCTTCTTCTAATTCTTCTTCTTCTTCTTCTTCTTCTTCTTCTTCTTCTTCTTCTTTTTCTTCTTCTTCACCTTCTTGTTCTTCTTGTTCTTTTTTTTTTCTTCCCCTTCTCCATCTCCATCTTCTTCTTTTTCTTTTTCTTCTTATTTATCATTTTCTTCTTCTTCTTCTTCTTCTTCTCTTTCTTCTCTTTCTTGTTCATCTTCCTCCGTTTCTTCTTCTTTTTCTTCTTTTTCTTCTTCTTCTTCTTCTACATCTTCTACTCCACCTTCTTCTTCTAGTTGTTCTTCTTGATCTTCTTCTTCTTCTTCATCTTCTTCCTTTTCTTCTTCTTCCACTTTTTCTTCTTCTTTATCTTCTTCTTCTACCTCTTCCTCTTCTTCCTCTTCTTCGCCCTTTTCTTCTTCGTCTTTGTCTTGCTCATTCTCATCATCATGTTCTTCTTCTTCTTCTTCTTCTTCTTCTACTACTGCTTCATCTTGTTCTTCTTATTTTTCTTTTGTCTTCTTTTTCTCCTTCTCCTCTTTGTTCTTGTTCTTGTTCTTCTTCTTTCTTTTCTTCTGCTTCTCATTCTTATTATTATTATACTTCTTCCTCTTCTTCTTCTCACTCTTATTCTTCTTTTCCTTCTTCTTACTTCTTCTTCATCTTCTTCTTATTCTTTTTCTTATTCTTCCATTTCTTCATCTTCTTCTTCTTCTTCCTCCTCTTCTCTTTTTTTTTTCGTCTTCCTCATCTTCTACTTTTCTTCTTCTTCTTCTTCTTTGACATCTTCTTTTTCTTCTTCTTCTACTTCCTCCTCTTTGTTGTCTTCTCCTTCTTTGTCTTCTTCTTCTTCTTTATCTACTTCTTCTTCTTCTTCTTCTTCTTCTTCTTCTTCTTCCTCGCCTTCTTCTTCTTCTTCTTCTCATTTTTCCTCTCCTTTTTCTTCTTCTTTATCATCATCATCATCATGATCTTCTTCTTCTTTTTCCAATGCTTCTTTGCATTCTTCATTTTTTCTTCTACTTCTTCTTCATCTTATTCTTCTTCTTCCTCTTCTTCTTCTTTGTCTTCTTCTTCTTCTTCTTCTTCAACTTCATCTTCTTCTTTTTCTTGTTCTTCTTCTTTGTCATCTTCCTCTTCATTAATGTCTTCTTCTTCTTTTTCCTCCTCCTCCTCTTCTTCTTCTTTCTTCTTCTTCTTTTTCTTCTTCTTCGCCTTCTTCTTCCACTTCTTCTTTGCCTTCTTCGTCCTCTTCTTCCTCTTCAACATCATCTTCTTAATCTTCTTCTTCTTCTTTTTCTTCTTCTTCCTTTTCTTTTCGTCTACTTCTTCTTCGTCTTCTTCTTCTTCATCGTCATCATCGCCATCTTCTTCTTCTTTTACTTCTCCTTCTCCTTCTCTTTCTTCTTCGTCTTCTTCTTCTTGTTGTTTTTCTTCTTCTTCTTTTTCTTCTTCTTCTTCTTCTTCTTCTCCTTCTCCTTCTCTTTGTTCTTCTTTGTTTTCTTCTTCTTCTTCTTCATCATCATCATCACCTACTTTTTCTTCTTCTTCTTCTTCTTCTTCTACTTTTTCAACTTCATTTTCGTCCTCCTCTTCCCTTTCTTTCTTTTCGTCTTCCTCCTCTACTTCTTTTCTTCTTCTTCTTTGTATTATTTTCTTCTTTGACATCTTGTTTTTCTTCTTCTTCTTCTTCTTCTTCTTCTTCTTCCTTCTTGTCATCTTTTTCATCTTCGTCATCATCTTGTTCTTTGTCAACTTCTTCTTCTTCTTCTTCTTCTACTTCTTATCCTTCTTCTTCTTCTTCTTCTTCTTGTTATTCTTCTTCCTCTTGTTCTTCTTCCTCCTCTTCATCATCATCATCATCTTCTTCTTCTTCTTCTTCTTTTTCTTCTTCTTCTTCTTTTTCTTTTCATTTTTCCTCGCCTACTTCTCCATCTTCTTCTTCCTATTCTTCTTCATCATCATCATCTTCTTCCTCTTCTTCTTCTTCATCTTCTTCTTTTTCGTCTACTTCTTCCGCTTCTTCATCTTTTTCTTCTTCTTCTTCTTCTTCTTCTTCTTCTTCCTCTTCTTTAATGTCTTCTTCTTCTTCTTCTTCTTCGTATTCTTTTCCTTCCTTTTCTACTTCTTCTTCTTATTCGCCTTCTTCTTCTTTTTCTTCTTTTTCTTCTTCTTCTTCTCCTTCTTCTTCTTCTTAAACATCGTCTTCTTCTTCTTCTTCTTTTTCTTCTTCTTCTTCTTCTTCTTCTTCTTCTTCTTCTTCTTAATTTTCTTCTTCTTCTTCTACTTCTTCTTCATCTTCATCATTGTCATGATCTTCTTCTTCTACTTCTCCTTCTCCTTCTCTTTCTTCTTCTTCCTCTTCTTCTACTTCTCCTCCTCTTCTTCTTCTTCTTCTTCTTTTTCTTCTTCCTCTTCTTCTTCTACTTCTTCTTCTTCTTCTTCTTCTTCTTCTTATTCTTCTTCTTCTTCTTCTTCTTATTCTTTTTCTTCTTCTTCTTCTTCTTCTTCTTTTTCTTCTTCTTCGTCTTCTTCTTCTACGCCTTCTTCTTTTCCTTCTTCCTTTTCTTCCTCTTCCTATTCTTCTTATTTTTATTCTTATTCTTATCCTTCTTCGTCTTCTTCCTCTTCTACTCCTTCAACTTCTTCTCCTTCTTTTACTTCTTTGTCTTATTCTTCTACTACAAATACTTCTTCTTCCTTTTCTTCTTCTTCATCTTCTTCTTCTTCTTCTTCTTTCTCTTTCACTTCACCCTATTCTTCTTCTTCTTATTCTTGATCATTTTCATCTTTGTCATCCACTTTTTCTTCTTCTTCTCGTTTTTTTTCGTCTTCTTCTTTTTTTCTTCTTCTTCTTCTTCTTTCATTTCTTCTTCTTCTTCATGTTCTTCTTCTTCTCCTTCCTCTCCTCCTCCTTCTTCTTCGTGTTATTCTTCATTTACTTCTTCTTCTTCTTCTTCTTCTTCTCTTCGTCTAATTCTTCTTTGTCTTCGTATTCTTCTTCTACTTTTTCTTCTTCAACTTTTTCTTCGTCTTCTTCTTCTTAGTCTTCTTGTTCTTCTTCTTCTTCTTCTTCTTTTTCTACTTCCTCTACTTTTCCTCTTCTTCTTCTTCTTCTCCTTCTCCGTCATCTTTTAAGTCTTCTTCCTATTCTTCATCCTCAACTTATTCTTCCTCTTTTTCTTTTTCTTCTCTTTCTTCTTCTTTTTTTTGTTCGCCTTCTTCTTCTTCTTCTTCTTCTTCTTCTTCTTCTTCTTCTACTTTCTCGTCTTCTTCTTCGTCTTCTTCTTCTTCTTTAACATTGTCTTTTCTTTTTCTTCTTGTTCTTCTTCATCTTCATCATCATCTTCTTCTTCTTATTCTTCTTCTACTTCTTCCTTATCTTCTTTAACTTTTTTTTGTTCTTCTTCCTCTTCTTCTATATATTGTTGTTTTTCTTCTTCTTCTTCTCCTCCTTTTTCGTCATCATCATCTTCTTCTTCTTGTTCTTCTTCCTCGTCTTCTCTATTCTTCGTTTTACACTTCTTCGTCTTCTTCTTCGTCGTCTTTTTATTCTTCTCCTTCTCTTCTTTTTCTTCTTCGTAATCTTCCTCTTCTTCTTCTTCTTCCTTTTCTTCTCCTTTTTCTTCTACTTCCACTTCTTCTTATTTCTCTTATTATTATTATTATTATTATTATTCATCTTCCTCTTCTTATTCTTTTTCTTCTTCTTCTTCTCCTCCTCCTCATCCATCTCTATCACCTTTATCTCCTTCTTCGTGTCCTGTTCTTCTTCTCCTTCTTCATTGTCTTCTTTTTCTCTTTCATCATCTTCTTCTTCTTCTTCTTCTCCTTTTTTTTGTCTTTTTCTTCTTCAGCTTCTTCTTTGTCATCTATTTCTTTTTCTTATTCTTCTTCTTCTTACTCTTGTTCTTCTTATTCGTCTTCCAATTCTTCTTCTTCACTTCTTCATCTTCTTCTTCTTCACCTTCATCTTCTTCTTCTTCGTCTTATTCTTCTTGTTCTTGTTCTTGTTGTTTTTCTTCTTTTTCTTCTTCTCTTATTTTGACTACTACTTCTTCATATTATTCTTCTTCTTCTTGCACTTCATCATCATCTTCCTCTTCTTCTCTTCTTCTTCTTCTTCTTCTTCTCCTTCTTTTTCTTCTTCGTATTCATCATGTTTTCTTCTTCTTCTTTTCTTCTCCTTCTTCTGCTTCTTCTTCTTCTTCTTCGACCTCCTCCTCCTCTTCTTCTTCTCATTCCTCTTCTTTTCCTCCTCCTTCTTCTTCTCCTTCTTATTCTTTTTCATCTTCTTTTTCTTCTTCTTCTTCTTCTTTTGCTTCTTCTTTCTTTCTCTTCTTCTTCTCCTTCTTCTTATTCTTCTTCTTCTTCTTCTTCTTCATCTTCTTCTTCTTCTTTTTCTCCTTCTTCTTCATCATCACCTTCTTCTTCTTCTTTTTCTTCTACTTTTTCTTCATTTTCTACTTAATCTTCGTCTTCTCTTACCTCTTCTACTTCTTCTTCTTCTTCTTCTTCTTTATCTTCTTGTTCTACTTTTTCTCCTTCTTTGTACTCTTCTTCTACTTCTTCTACTTCTCCTCCTCCTTCTTCTTCTTCTATTTGCCTTTTGTCGTCGTCTTCTTCTTTGTCTTCGTCTTCTTTTTTTTCCAGGATCTTCTTTTTCTTTTCATTCTTGCTTTTCTTCTTCGTCTTTGTCTTCTTCTTCTTCATCATCTTCTTCTTTTCCTTCATCTTCTTCTTCTTCTTCACCTTCTTCTTCTTCTTCTTCTTCTACTTCTTCTTCTTCATTTTCTTCTTCTTCCTCTTTTTGTTCTTTTTCTTCATCTTCTTTGTCTTCTTCTTCTTCTTCTTCATTGTCTTCTCCTTCTACTACTTTCTCTTCTTCTTCTTCGTCTTCTTCTTCTTCATCTTCTTCTTCCTGTCCTTCTTCTTCTTCTTCTTCTTCTTCTTCAGTTTCACCTTCTTCATCTTCATCTTCTACTTCTTTTCCTCCTCCTTCTTCTTCTTCTTCTTCTTCTTCTTCTTCTTAATCTTCTTTTTTCTTCTTCTTCTTGTTCTTCTTCTACTTCTTTTTCTATTTCTTCTTCTTCTTCTTCTCCTCCTCCTCCTCCTTCTTCTTCTTCTTCTTCTTGTCCTTCTTCATCTTCTTCTCCCCCTCTTTCTTCTTCTTCTTTCTTCTTCTTTAACATCTTTTTTTCTTCGTTTTCCCACTTCCTCTTCTTCTTCTTCTTCCCCTTCTTTGTCTTGTTCTTCTTCTTCTTCGACTTCTTCTTCTTCTTCATCTTCTACTTCTTCATCTTCTTCCTCATCTTCTTCTTCTTCTTGTCCTTTTTCTTCTTCTTCTTCTTCTTCTTCCTTTTCCTTTTATTCTTCTTCATCTTCTCTTGCTTCTTCTTCTTCTTCTTCTTCTCCTTCCTTTCTTTCTTTGGCTTCTTCTTATTCTACTACAACTACTTCTTCTTCTTCATCTACTTCTTCTTTTTCCTCTTGTTCTTCACCTTCTTCGTTTTCTCCTTCCTCTTCTTCCTCTTCTTCTTCTTCTTCATTCTCTTTTATTCTTCTTCTTCTTTTTCTCCTTGTTCTTCTTTTTTTTCTTCTTCGCTTTCTTCTTCTTCTTCGCCTTCTTCTTGTTCTTCTTCTTCTCTTTCTTTTTCTTCTTCTTATTCTTCATCTTCTTTTTATTCGTCTTCTTCTCCTCCTTCTCCTACTTCTTCTTCCACTTTTTCTTTTTCTTTTTCATCTTCAACTTCTTCTTCTTCCTCTTATTATTATTATTATTATTATTATTATTATTATTGTTTGACATCTTCTTCTTTTTCTTCTTCTTTGTCTTCTTCCTCTTCTTCTTCTTCTTCCTCATCATCATCATCATCTTCTTCTTCTTCTTCCTCCTTTTCATCTTCTTGTTCTTTTTCATCATCTTCATCCCCTTCTTCTTCTTCTTCTGCTTCTTTGTCTTCTTCCTCTTCTTCTTCTTCTACTTCTTTCTTGTCTACTTCGTCTTATTCTTCTTCTTCTTTCTCTTCTACTTCGTCTTATTCTTGTTATTTTTCTTCTACTTCTTCTACTTCTAATTTTTCTTCTTCTTCTTTTCTTCTTCTTCTTCTTCTTCTTCTTCAACTTCTTCTTCTTCATCTTCTACTTCTTTTTCATCATCTCTTCTTCACCATCTTCTTCTTCTTTTTCTTCTTGCTCTTCTTCTCCTTCTTGTACTTCTTCTACTTCTCCTTATCCTTCTTCCCTTTTTTCTTCTTCTCCTTCCTCTTCTTCTTTTTTGACTTCTTCTTTTTCTTCATATTTTTGTTGTTCTTCTTCTTCTTCTTCTTCTTTTTGATCTTCTTCTTCTTCTTCTTCTTCTACTTTTTCCTGTTAGTCTTCTTCATTTCTTCTTCATCTCTTGCTTCTTGTTCTTTTTCTTTATCATTTTCTTCTTCTTCTTCATCTTCCTCACCCCATTCTTTTTCTTCTTCTTCCTCTTTTTTGTCTTGGTCTTCTTGTTGTTGTTGTTCTTCTTCTTCTACTTCTTCATCTTCTACTCTACCTTCTTTTCCTCTTCTTTTTCTTCTTCTTTTTTTCTCCTCCTCCTCCTTCTCCTTCTTTTTCTTCTCTTCTTCTTGTTCTTCTTGTTCTTCTTCTTCTTCTTCTTCTTCTTCTTCTTTTTCTTCTCCTTTCTCTTCTTCTTCGACTTATTCTTCTTCTTCTTCTTCTTCTACTCCTTCTTCTTTGTCTTCTTGTTCTTCTTTTTATTCTTCTCCATCATCTTCTTCTTCTCCATCTTTTTCTTCATTTTATTCTTCGTCTTCTTGTACTTCTACTTCTTCTTTTCTTCTTCTTCTTCTTCTTCTTTTTCTCCTTCTTTACCTCTTCTTGTTCATCATCTTTTTCTACTTTCTTTTCTTCTTCCTCGCTTCTTCTTCTTCTTCTTCTTCTTATTCTTCTTCTTCTCGTTCTCCATCTTCTTCTCCTTCTTATTCTTTTTATTCTCTTTCTTCTTCTACTTCTTTTCTTCTTCTTCTTCTTCTTCTTCTTCCATTTCTTCTTCTACTTTTTCTTCATTCTCTATTTCTTCTTCTTCTTCTTCTTCATCTCTTTCTTCTCCTTCTTCTACTCCTTTTTCTTCTTCGTCCTCTTCTTCTTCTTCTTCTTCTTCTTTTTCTTCTTCTCCTTCTTTATCTTCTTCCTATCCTTCTTCTTCTTCATCTTCTATTTCTGCATCATCTTCTTCGTCTTCATCTTCTTCTTCTTTGCCTTCTTCTTCTTCTTCAACTTCTTCTTCCTCTTCTTCTTCTTTTCTGTTTAATCTTCTTTTGCTTCTTCTTCATCATCATGATCTTCTTCTCCTTCTACCAGTTCTTCTTTTTCTAGTTCTTCTTCTCCTTCAACCTCTTCTTTTTGTTCTTCTGATTTTTCTTCTTCTACTTCTTTTAAATCATCTTCTTCTTCTTCTTCTTCTCTTTCTTCTTCTTTATCTTCTTCTTCTTCTTCTTCTTCTTCCCCATTTTTGTCTTATTCTTCTTCTTCTTCTTCTTCTTCTTATTCTTCGTCTACTTCTTCGTCTTCTTCTTCATCATCATCTTCTTGTCCTTTTTCTTCTTCTTTTTATTCTTCTCCTTCTTCCTTTTCTTTTTCTTCTTTTTCTTCTTCTTCTTCTCCTTGTCCTTCTTCTTCTTCTTCTTCTTCTTCTTCTTCTCATTCTCCTCCTTCTTCTTCTACATTTTCTTATTCGTCTTTTTCTTCATCTTCTCCTACTTCTTCGCTTTTTTCTTCATCGTCCTCTTTTTCTTCTTCTTCTTCTTATTCTTCTTCATCTTCATTTTTTTCTTCTTCTTCTTCGTCTTCTTATTCTTCTTCTTTTTCTTCTTCCACATCTTCTTCTTCTTCTTCTTCTTCTTCATCTTTGCTTCTTCTCCTTCCTCTTCTTCTTCTTCTTCATATTTTTCTTCTTCTTCTTCTTCTTCTTCTTCTTTTTGATCTTCTTCTTGTTCTTCTTCTTCTACTTTTTCCTGTTAGTCTTCTTCATTTCTTCTTCATCTCCTGCTTCTTCTTCTTTTTCTTTATCATTTTCTTCTTCTTCTTCATCTTCCTCATCCTATTCTTCTTCTTCTTCTTCTTCCTATTTTTTGTCTTGTTCTTCTTCTTCTTGTTGTTGTTCTTCTTCTTCATCTTCATCTTCTTCTTCTTCTTCTTCTTCTTCTCCACCTTCTTTTCCTCTTCTTTTTCTTCTTCTTCTTCTTCTTTTTCTTCTTCTTTTTTTCTCCTCCTCCTCCTTTTTCTTCTCTTCTTCTTGTTCTTCTTGTTCTTCTTGTTCTTCTTCTTCTTCTTCTTCTTCTTCTTCTTCTTCTTCTTTTTCTTCTCCTTTCTCTTCTTCTTCGACTTATTATTCTTCTTCTTCTTCTTCTTCTACTTCTTCTTTGTCTTCTTGTTCTTCTTTTTATTCTTCTCCATCATCTTCTTCTTCTCCATCTTTTTCTTCATTTTATTTTTCGTCTTCTTGTACTTCTACTTCTTCTTCTTCTTCTTCTTCTTCTTCTTCTTCTTTTTCTCCTTCTTTTCCTCTTCTTGTTCATCATCTTTTTCTTCTTCTCCTTTTTCTTCTTTTTCTACTTCCTTTTCTTCTTCCTCGCTTCTTCTTCTTCTTCTTCTTATTCTTCTTGTTCTCGTTCTCCATCTTCTTCTCCTTCTTACTCTTTTTATTCTCTTTCTTCTTCTACTTCTTTTCTTCTTCTTCTTCTTCTTCTTCTTCTTCCATTTCTTCTTCTTTTTCTTGCTTCTCTATTTCTTCTTCTTCTTCTTCATCTCCTTCTTCTCCTTCTTCAACTCCTTTTTCTTCTTCGTCCTCTTCTTCTTCTTCTTCTTCTTCTTCTTCTCCTTCTTTATCTTCTTCCTATCCTTCTTCTTCTTCATCTTCTTTTTCTGCATCATCTTCTTCGTCTTCATCTTCTTCTTCTTTGCCTTCTTCTTCTTCTTCCTCTTCTTCTTCTTTTCTTTTTAATCTTCTTTTGCTTCTTCTTCATCATCATGATTTTCTTCTCCTTCTACCAGTTTTCTTTTTCTAGTTCTTCTTCTCCTTCTTCCTCTTCTTTTTGTTCTTCTACTTCTTCTTCATCTTCTTCTATTTCTTTTCTTCTTTTAAATCCTCTTCTTCTTCTCTTTCTTCTTCTTTATCATCTTCCTCTTCTTCCCCTTTTTTGTCTTGTTCTTCTTCTTCTTTGACTTCTTCTTGTTCTTCTTGTTCTTCTTATTCTTCGTCTTCTTCTTCATCATCATCTTCTTGTCCTTTTTCTTCTTCTTTTTATTCTTCTCCTTCTTCCTTTTCTTTTTCTTCTTTTTCTTCTTCTTCTTCTCCTTGTCCTTCTTCTTCTTCTTCTTCGTCTTCTTATTCTTCTTCTTTTTCTTCTTCTTCTTCTTCTAGATCATCTTCTTTTTCTTCTTCCACATCTTCTTCATCTTCTTCTTCTTCTTCTTCTTCATCTTCGTCTCCTTCTCCTTCCTCTTCTTCTTCTTCTTCTTGTTACACTTCTTCTTCTTCTTCATATTGTTATTCTCCTTCTTCTTCTTCATCTCTTTCTTCTAGTCGTTCTCCTTCTTCTTCTTCTTCTTCTTCTTCTTCTTCATTTTCTTGATCTTCTTCTCTGTCTTCTTCTTCTTCATTTTCTTCTTCTTCTACCTCATCTACTTCTTCTTTGTCTTCTTCTTATTCTTCTTCTTTTTCTTCTTCTTATGCTTATTCTTTTCCTTCTTTTTCTTCTTTTTCTTCTTCTACTTATTCATCATCTACTTCTTCTCTTCTTCTTCTTTACCTTGTTCTTCTTCTTCCTCTTCTTCTTCTCGTTCTTCTTTTACGTTATCATCTTCTTCTTTTTCGACTTCTTATTCTTATTCTTCTTCTTCTTCTTCTTCCTCTTCTTCGTCTTCTTCACCTTCTTTTTTGCCTTCTTCTTCATCTTCTTCTTCGTCTTCTTTTTCTACTTCTTGTCCTTCAACTTCTTCTTCTTCTACTTCTTCTCCTTCTTCTTCA
>JAIUJO010002583.1:50000-67500 GCA_023846275.1 Vanilla planifolia
TCTTCTTCTTCTTCTTCTTCTTCTTCTACTTCTTAGTCCTCTTATTCTTCTTATTTATCTTCTTCTTCTCCTTCTTCTTCTTCTTCTTCTTTTTCTTCTCCTTCTTTTTCTTCTTTTTCTTCTTTTACTTATTTTCTTCTTCTATTTCTTCTTCTTCTTCTTCTTATTGTTATTATTATTCTTCTTCTTCTTCTCCTACTACAACAACGCTTTCATTTTCTTCGCCTTTTTTTCTTCTTCTTCTTCCTCTACTTCATCTTCTTCTACCTCTTTTTCATCTACTTTTTCTACTACTTCTTCTTCATCTTCTACTATTTCTTTCTCTCATCCTTCTTCTTCACCTCTTTCTTCTTGCCCTTCTTAATCTTTTTCTCTTCTTCTCAATCTTTCTCTTCTTCTTCATCTTGTTCTTCTTTACCTTCTTCTTTATCTTCCTTTTCTCCTTCTTTTTCTTCTTCATCATCATCATCATAATCTTCTTCTTCTTCTTCTTCTTTGTCGTCTTCTTCTTCTTCTTCTTCCTCTTAGTCTTCTTCTTCTACTTCGTCTTCTCTTTCTTCTTCTTCCAGTTTTTCTTCATCTTCTTCTTCTACTTCTTCTTTTTCTTCTTTTTCTTCTACTCGTTCTTCATCTTCCTCTTCTTTCTCTTCTTGTTCTTCGTCTTCATCTTGCTCTCCTTCTTCTTCTGTTCTTCTTCTTCTTCATCTTCTTCTTCTTCTTTGTGTTCTTCTTCTTCTTCTTCTTCTCCTCCTCCTTCATCTACTTCTTCTTCACCATTTTCTTTTTCTTCTTCTTCTTCTTCTTCTTCTTCATCTTCTTCTTCTTCTTTTCTTCTCCTTCTTCTTCTTCTTCTTCTTCTTTGCGTTCTTCTTCTTCTTTCCCGTCTTCTTCTTCTCTTTCTTCTTCTTCTTCTCTTTCTTCTTCGTCTTCTTCTTGTTCTTCTTCTTCTTCGTCTTCATCTTCTTTTTCTTCATGTTCTACCTATCCTTCTTAATCCACTTCTTCTTCTTTTACCTTTTCATCTTCTTCGTCTTCATCTACTTCTTCTTTGCCTTCTTCTTCTTCTTCTTCATCTTCTTCTCCTTCTTTTTAATTTTTTTCTTCTTCTTCTTCTTCTTCTTCATCTTCTCCTTGATCATCATGATCATCTTTTTCTTCAAGTACTTCTTCATTTTCTAGTTCTTCTTCTTCTTCTAATTCTTCGACTTCTTCTACTTCTTCTACGTCTTCTTCTTCATCTTCGTATTCTTCTCCTTTTTCTTATTCTTCTTTCTCTTCTTCTTTTTTTTCCTTTTCTATTTCTTCTTCATCTTCTCCTTCTTGTCTTTCATCTCCTTCATCTTCTTCATCTTCTTCTTCATCATCTTATTCACCTTCTTCTTCTTCTTCTTCATCTTCTTCTGCTTCTTTTTTTTCTTCTTCATCTCATTCTTCTTCTTCTCCTCCTCCTTCTATTTCTCCTTCTCCTTCTTCTTTGTCTTCTTCTTCTTCTTCATTTGTCCATTTTCTTTTGCTTCCTCCTCTTTTTCTCTTTCTCCTTCTTCTACTTCTTCTTTTTCTTCTTCTTCTTCTTCTTCAACATCTTCTTCTTCCTCTTCTTCTTCTTCATCTTCTTCTTATTCTTATTCTTATTTTTCTTCTTCTTATTATTCTTATTCTTATTTTCCTTCTTGGTCTTCTTCTTCTTCGTCTTCTTATTCTTCTTCTTCTTCTTCATCTTCTTTTTCTTCTTCATCTTCGTCTTCCTCTTCTTCTTCATCTTCTTCTTTGACTTCTTCTTTCTCTTCTACGCTGTCACATTCCACTTTTTTTTCTTGTTCTACTTCTTCTTCTTCGTCTTCTTCTTCTTCTTCTTCTTCCTATTCTTCTTCTTCTTCTTTTCTTCTTCTCCATCTTCTTTTTCATCTTCTTTTTCTTCTTCTTCATCTCCATCTTCTTCTTCCTTGTTTTCTTTTTCTTTTTCTTCTTTTTCCTCTTCTTCTTCTTGAACTTGTTTTTCTCAGTCTTCTCCTTCTTCGTCTTCTTCTTCTTCTTCTTTTCAACTTTTCCAACTTCTTCTTTTTCTTCTTCTTCTCTTCTTCTTTATCCTCTTCTTCGTCTTCCTCCTCTTCTTCATACTCTGCTTTGTCTTCTTCTTCTTCTTCTTCTCCTTTGTTCGTCTTCTTCTTCTTCTTCTTCTTCCTCTGCTTCGTCTTCTTCTTCTTCTTCTTCTTTTTCTTCTACTTTTTTCGTTTTCTTCTTCTTCTTCTTCTTTGTCTTGTGCTTTTTCTTCCTCTTCATTTTCTTCTTCTTCTTCTTCTTCCTCTTCATCTTCTTCTTCTTTTTCTTCTTTTCTTCTTCTGCCTTCTTATTCTTTTTCATCATCATCCTTTCTTCTCCTTCATCCTTTTCTTTTTCTTGTTCTTCTTCTTCAAATTCACCTTCTTCTTCCTTTTCTTCTTCATATTTTCCTTCTTCTTCTAATTCTTCCACTTCTTCTTTTTCTTCTTCTTCTTCTACTACTCCTTCCTCTTCTTCTTCTTCTTTTTCTTCTTTTAATTCTTCGTCTTCTTCTTCTACTACTACTTATTTTGCTTCATCTTCTTCTTCTTCTTCTACTACTACTAATTCTTCCTGTTCTTATTCTTCTACTTCTTCTTCTTCTTCTTCATCATTCTCATCTTCTTCATCTTCTTTTTCTTATTCTTCTTCTTCCTCTTCTTCTACTTCTTCTTCTTCTTCTTCTTCTTTTTCTTCTTCTTTATCATCATCTTCTTCTTTGTCTTCTTCTTTGTCTCGTTCTTTTTCTTCTCCTTTTTCTTATTCTTCTTCTTATTATTTTATTATTTTTTTTGTCATGTACTTCTTCTTCGAATTCTTCTACTTCTTCTTATTCTTCTTCTTCGAATTCTTCTACTTCTTCTTATTCTTCTTCTTTTTTGTCTTCCTCTTCCTTTCTTTGCCTACTTCTTCTTTATCTTCTTCTTCATTATCATTATCTTCTACTTTTTCTCTTTTTATTTCCTCACCTTCTTCTTCGTCTGCTTTTCCTTCTTCTGTCTTCTTCTTCTTCTTCTTCTTCTTCTTCTTCTTCTATTCTTTTACTTTTTTTTGTTTCTTCATCTTCTTTTTCTTCTTCTTTGTCTTCCTCTTCTTCGTCTTCTTCTTCTTCGTCTTCTTCTTGTTCCTCTTCTTTTTCTTCTTCTTCTTCTTCTTCCTCTTTTTCTTCAACTCCTTTTTCTTCTTCTTCTTCCTCTTCTTCATCTCCTCCTTGTTCTTCTCTTTCTTCTTCTTCTTCTTCAACTTATTCTTCTTCTTCCTATTCTTCTTCTTCTTCATCATCTTCTTCTTCTATTTCTTGTCTTCTTGTTCTTCATCTTCTTTTCCTTTTATGACTTCTTCTTTTTTGCTCCTCTTCTTCTGCTTCTTCTTCTTCATCTTCTTCTTCTTCTTCTTCGTCTTCTTCTTCTTCTATTATGCCTACTTCTTTTTCTTCATACTTGTCTTCTTCTTCTTCTTCTTCTTCTTCTTCTTCCTATTCTTCTTCTTCTTCTTCTTCTTCTTCTTCTTCTTCTTCTTCTTTGTCTTCGTCTTCTTTTTCTCCACCTTCTTCTTTGTTTTCTTTTACTTCTTCTTCTTCTTCTACTTCTTCTTCTTCTTCTTCTTTTTCTTCTTCTTCTCCTCTCCTCCTCCTTTCTCTTCTTCTTCATCTTATTCTTCTTTTCTTCTTCGCCTTCTTCTTCTTCTTGTTCTTCTTCTTCTCCTCCTCCTCCTTTCTCTTCTTCTTCGACTTATTCTTCTTTTTCTTCTTCTTTGTATTCTTGTTCTTATTTTTCATCATCCACTTCTTCTCCTTCTTTTTTCTTCTTTTTCTTCTTCGCCTTCTTATTCTTCTACTTCTTTTTCCTCTTCTTCATCTTCTTCTATGTCTTTTAATTCTTTTTGTTCTTCTGCTTCATCTTCTTCCTCTTCTTCTTCCACTTCTTCATCTTCTTCTTCTTCACCTTCAACTTCTTGTTCTTCATCTTCTTCATCTTCTTCTTGTTCTTATTTTGCTTCTTCTCTTACTTGGACTACTACATCTTCTTCTTCTTCATCTTCTTCTTCTTCTTCATCATTAGCATCTTCTTCCTCTTCTTCTTCTTCTTCTAATTCTTCTTCTTTTTCTTCTTCTTCATCTACATCTTCTTCTTCTTCTGCTTTTTCTTCTCCTTCTTTTTCTTCTTCTTATTCATCATTGTTTTCTTCTTCTCCTTTTTCTTCTTCTTCTTCTTCTTCTTCTTATCTTCTTCTTCTCCTCTGCCTTCTACCGCTTCTCAATCTTTTTCTTCTTCTTCTTCTTCCTCTTCTTCCTTCTTCTTCTTCCTCCTTCTTCTTCTTCGTCTTCTTTTTCTACTTCTTATTCTTCTTCTTCTTCTTTTCTCCTTCTTCTTCATCATCAACTTCTTCTTCTTCTTCTTCTTCTTCTCCTCCTTCTTTTTCTTCATCTTATTAGTCATCATTTTCTTCTTCTTTCTCTTCATCTTCTTCTTTTTCTTCTTCTTCTTCTTTTCTTTCTTCTTCTTTATCATCTTCTTCTTTTTCTTTTCTTAATCTCCCTTTTCTTCTTCTTCTTCATCTTCTTTTTCATGTTCTCCTTCTTCTTTGACTACGTCTTCTTCTTCTTCTCTTTTCTCTTCTTCTTCATCTTCTTCCTTTTCTTTTCTTCTTCTTCTTCTCCCCTTCCTCCTCCTCCTACTTCTTCTTCCTCTTCTTCATGTTCTTCTTCTTCTTCTCCTCCTTCTTTTGATTCTTCTTATTCTTCATCTTCTTTTTCTTCGTCTACTTCTTCTCCTTCTCCCTATTCTTCTTCTTTTTCTTCTTCTTTTTTGTCTTCAACTTCTTCTTCTACTTCTTCTCCTTCTTCTTCTTATTATTATTATAATTCTTATTCTTCTTCTTTTTCATCATCTTCTTTTTCAACTTTTTCCTCTTATTCCTCTTTTTCTTCCTCCTCATTATCAACATCTTCTTCTTCTACTTCTACTTTTGTGTCTTGTTCTTCTTCTTCTTCTTTCTCTTTTGTTTTGTCCTATTCTTCTTCTTTTTCTTTTTCTTCTTCTTCTTCTTCCCCCTATTCTTCTTCTTCTTTTATTCATCTTCTTCTACTTCTCCATCATCTTCTTATTCTTCTTCTTCTTCTTCTTCTTCTTCATCTTCTTTTTCTTTTCTTCTTCTTTGTCTTCTTCTACATTGTCCTCTTCTTCTTCTTCTTCTTCTTCTTTATCTTCTTCCTCTTCCTCTTCTTCAACTTAATCTTCTTCATCTTCTTCTTCTTCTTCATTTTCTCATTCATCTTCTTCTTCTTCTTCTTCTTCACCTTCTTCTTTGTCCTCTTCCTTGCCTTCTTCCTCTTCTTCTTCTTCCTCTGCCTTGTCTTCTTCTTCTTCTTCTTCTTCTTCTCCTTCTTCTTCTATTTTTTTCCTCTTTTTCTTCTTTTTTTCGTCTTCATTTTCTTCTTCTTCCTCATCTTCTTCTTCTTCTTCTTCCTCTTCTTCATCTTCTACTTCAACTTCTTTTTTTTCTTGTTTCCTTGTTCTTTATCATCTTCTTCATCATCATCTTCTTCTTCTTCTTCTTCTTATGCTTTGTCTTTTTCTTCTTTTTCTTCTTCTTCTTATGCTTTGTCTTTTTCTTCTTCTTCTTCTTCTTCATCATCATCTTCTTCTTCAGCTTCTTCTTCATCTTCTTCTTCTTTTTCATCATGTTCTTCTTCTTTATCATGTTCTTCTTCATCGTCTTCTTACTTTTCTTCTTCTTCTTCTTCTTGTACTTCTTCTACTTCTCCTTCTCCTTCTTTCCCTTTTTCTTCTTCTCCTTGTTCTTGTTCTTCTTTTTTTTCTTCTTCTTCTTCTTCTTCTTGATCTTTTTCTTCTTCTTCATCTTGTTCCTCTTCTACCTTTTTGTCTTCCTCTTTTTCTTCTTCTTCTTCTGGTTCTTCTTCTTCTTCTTTTTCTTTTTTTTATTATCTTCTTCTTTTTCTTCACCTTCTTGTTCCTCTTCCTCTTCTTCTTCTTCTTCTTGTTTATCTTCTTCTTCTACTTCTTTGTCGTTTTCTTCTACTTCTTCTTCGTCTTCTTTATTGTCTTCCTCTTCTTCTTCCTCCTCTTCTTCTTCCTCTTCTTCTTTCTCTTCTTGTTCTTCTTCTTCTCTTGTCTTTCTTCTCCTTCTCTTCTTCTACTTTTTATTCTTCTTCTTCTTCTTCTTCTTCTTCATCTTCTTCATCCTCTATTTTTCTTCTACTTCTTCTTCTTCCTCTTATTATTATTAGTCTGTCTTCTTCCTCTTCTTCCTTTTCTTCTTCTTCCTCTTCTTCTCCCTCTTCTTCTTCTTCTTCTTCTTCTTCTTTTTTCTTCTTCTTCTTCCTCTTCTCCTTCTTCTTCATCTCCTTCTCCTTCTTCTTCTTCTACATCAACATCATCTACTTCTTCTTCTTCTTCTTCTTCTTCTTATACTTCTTCTTCTTCTTTTCTTCTTCTTCTTCTTCTTCTTCTTTATCGTCTTCTTCTTTTTCTTCATCTTCTTCATCTTCTTCTTCTTCTTTGCCTTGTTCTTCTTCATCATCATCATCATCATCATCATCTTCATCTTCTTCTTCTTCATCATCTTCTTCATCATCTACTTCTTCTTCTACATATTCTTCTTCTACTTTGTCATCCTCTTCTTTTTTGTCCTCTTGTTCTTCTTATTCTTCTCCTTCTTCCTATTCCACTTTTTCTTCTTCTCCTTTATCTTCTTTTTAGTCTTCTTTTAGTACTTCTCTTTCTTCTTCTTCTTCTTCTTCTTCTTCTTTTACTTTTTCTTCTACTTCTTCTTCTTCTTCAACTTCTTCATCTTCTTCTTCTTCTTGTTCTTCTCATTCGTCTTCTTCTTCTACTTCTTCTTATTTTCCTTCTTCTTCTTCCTCTTCTACTTCTGCTTCTTCATCTGCTTTTTCTTTGTCTTTGACTTGTCCATCTTTCTCTTCTTCTTATCCTTCTTCTTCTTCTTCTTTCTCTTCTTCTTGTCCTTCTTCTTTATCTTCCTCTTCTTTGTCTTTTTCTTCTTCTTCTTTTTCTTCATCATCATCATCATCTTCTACTTCTCATTCTTCTTCTTCTTCTTCTTCTTCTTCTTCTTCGTCATCTTCTTCTTTTTTTCTTCTTCACCTTGCTCTTCTTCTTCTTTTTCTTCTTCTTCTTCTTCTTGTATTTTTTTTTCTTCTTATTTATCTTCTTCTACTTCTTCTTTGCCTTCTTGTAATTCTTCTTCTTCTTCCTCTACTTCTTATTCCTCTTTGTCCTGTTCATCTTCTTCTTCTTCTTCATTTTCTTCTTCTTAATCTTCTTTTTCATGTTCGTCTTCTTCTTCTTCTTCTTCATCTTCTTCTTTGTCTTCTTTGTCATGATCATCTTCTTTTCTTTCTACTTCTTCTTCACCAACTTCTTCCTGTTCTTCTTCTTCTTCTCATTGTTCTTCTTATTCTTCTTCTTTGACTTCTTCTTCTTCTTCTTCTTTTACTTCTTCTTCTCCTCCTTCTTCCTCTACTTGTTCTTTTTTATCTTCTTCTTCTTCTTCATCATCTTCATTTTCTTCTCCTTCTTCTTCTTCTTCTTCCTTTTCATCTTCTTCAACTTCTTCTTCTTCTGCTTCTTCTTCTTCCTCCTCTTCTTCTTTTTCTTCATCGTTATTGTGTTGCACTTCATCATCATCATCATCATTATCTTCTTCTTCTTCTTCTACTACTACTATTACTACTTCATCTTCTTCTTCATCTTGTTCTTCTTCTACTCTGTCACCTTCTTCTTTATGATCTTCTTTTCCATCTACATCTTCTTCTTCTTCTCCTTTTTCTTGTTCTTGGTCTTTTTCTTCTTCTTCTTTTTTTTTCTTCTTCTTTTACTACTACTTCTTCTACTTCTGTTTTTCTTCTTCTTCTTCTTCTTCTTCCTCTTCATCTTCTTTTTCTTCTTCATCTTCATCTTTTTCTTATTCTTCTTTTTCTTATCCTTCTTCTTCTACTATTATTTCGTCCTCTTCTTCTTCTTCCTCTTCTACTTCTTCTTCTTCTCCTTCTTCTTCTTCTTCTTGCTCCTCTTCTTGTTCTTGATCTTTTTCTTCTTCTTCTTCTACTACTACTACTACTACTACTACTTCTTCTTCTTCTTCGCTTCTTCCTCTTCTTCCTCTTTTTCTTCTTCATCATTATCATCATCTTCTTCGTCTTCTTCTTCACCTTCTACTTCATCTTCTTCTTCTTCTTTGTAATCTTTTTCTTCATCTTATTCTTCATCATCATGATCATCTTCTTCTTCTTCTTCAACTTCTTCTTCTTCTTCCTCTTTGTCTACTTTGTCTTCTTCTTCTTCTTCTTCTTTGTCATTATCTTCTTCTTCTTCCTTGTCTTCTTCATCTTCATCTTCTACTTTTTCTTCTTCTTCTTCTCCTCCTTATCCTTTTTCTTCTTCTTTTTCTCCTTCTTCTACTTCTTCTTCTTCTTCTTTGTCTTTTCCTTCTTTTTCTTCTTCTTCTTCTACATCTTCCTTTTCATCTTCTTCTTTTTCTTCTTCCACTTCTTCTTCTTCTTTTTCTCTTTATTCTTCTTCTTGTCCTTCCTTTTCTTTGCCTTATTCTTCTTATTCTTTGTCATCGTCTTCATCATCATCTTCTTCTTCTCCTTCTACTTTTCTACTTGTTGTTCTTCCTCTTCTCCTTCTTCTTCTCCTCCTTTTTCGATTCTTACTTCTTCTTCTTCTTCATCATCTTCTTCTTCTCCTTCTACTTTTTCTTCGTGTTCTTCTTCTTCTCCTTCTTTTTCGCTTCCTTTTTCCTTTCCTTCTTCATCTTCTTCTTCTTCTTCTTCTTTTTGTTCTTTTTCCTTGTCTCCTTTTCATCTTCTCCTTCTTCTTCTTTTTATTCATGTTCTACTTCTCTTCTTCTTCTTCTTCTTTTTCTTCTTCCTCTTCTTCTTCTTCTTCTTCTCCTTCTACTCCTCCTTCTTCTTCATCATCTTCATCTTTTTCTTTTTTTTCTTCATCTTCTTCTTGTTCTTCTCCTTCTTCTTCAACTCCCTTTTCTTCATCTTCTTTTTGTTTTTCTTATCTTTCTCCTTTTCTTCTTCTTCTTCTTCTTCTCTTTCTTTTTCTTATTCTTCTTATTCTTTTTCTTGTCCTTCTTCTTCTTCTACATCTTCTTCTCCTACTTTTTCTTCTTCTTCTTCTTCTTCTTCTTCTTCATTTTCTTCTTCTTCATCTTCTCCTACTCCTCCATCTCGTCCTCCTCCTTCTTCTTATTCTTCTTCTTCTTTACTCTTTGTCTTCTTTCTCTTCTTCTTCTTCTCCTTTAACTCCTCCTTCTTCATCATCATCATCTTTTTCTTTTTCTTCTTCGTCTTCTTCTTCAACTTCTTTTTCTTCCTCTTCTTCTTCTTGTTTTTCTTCTCTTTCTCCTTCTCTTCTTCTTCTTCTTCTCTTTGTTCTTCTTTTTCTTCTTCTTCTTCTTCTTCTTCTTCTACTTCCTCTTCTTCACCTACTTTTTCTTCATCATCCTCTTCTTCTTCTTCTTTTTATTCTTCTTTTTCTTCTTCTACTAATCCTCCTCCATCTCCTCCTCCTTCTTCGTCTTCTTCTTCTTCTTCTTCTACTTTGTGTTCCTCTTCTTCTTCTTCTTCTTAGTCCTCTTCTTCTTTTTTGTCTTGTTCTTCTTCTTCGTCATTATCTTCTTCTACTACTACTTGTTCGTATCTTCTTTTTATTCTTCTTCTCCTCCTCCTCCTCCTCCTCTTCTTCTTCTTCTTGTTCTCCTTCCTCTTGTCCTCTTCCTTCTTCTTCTTCTTCCTCATCATCTTCTACTTCTTCTTCATCTTCTGCTTCTTCTTCGTCTCTTTCTTCTTCTTCTACTTCCTCCTTCTCTTCTTCTTCTTCATTATCTTCTTCTTCTTCTTCTTCCTCTTCTTCTTCTTCTCCTTCTTCTTCGTCTTCTTCTTCCTCTTCTTCACCTTCTTCTCCTACTTCTCTTTCTTCTTCTTCTTCTTCTTATTATTCTTATTCTACTTATCAATCTTTTTCTTCTTCTTCTTCATCATCATCATGTTCTTGTTCTTCTTCTTTTTCTTCTTCTTCTTCATCGTCATGTTCTTTGTCTTCTTCCTTTTCGTCTTCTAGTTCTTAATCATAGACATCATCATCATCATCTTCTTCTTCTTCTTCTTTTTCTTTTTCTTCTTTTTCACCTTCTTCTTCTTCTTCTTTGTATTCATCTTCATTGTCTTTTTCTTCTTCTTCTTCATTATCTTTATCAACTTCTTTCATCATCAACATCATCTTCTTCTTCGTCTACTTCTTCTTCTTCTTATTCTTCTTCCTCTTCTTGTTCTTCTTGTTCATCTTTTTCTACTTCTTCTTCATCATCTTCATCATCATCATCTTCTTCTGCTTCTTCTGCTTCTCCTTCTTCATCGTTTTCTTCTTCTTTGCCTTCATCTTCTTTTGCTTCATCTTCTTATTTGCATTCTTCTTGTTCGTCTTCTTCTTCTTCTTCTTCTTTCTCTTCTTCTTGTTCTTCATCCTCTTCTTCTTCGTCTTGTTCTTCTTCATCTCCTTCTTCTTCTTCTTCTTATTCTTCAACTTCTTCTTCTTCTTTCTTTTCTTCTTCTTCTTCTTGTTCTTCTTTTACTTCTTCTTCATCTTCTTCTTCTTTTTCTTCTTTCTCTTCCTTATCTTCTTCCTCTTCTTCCTTTAAGTTTACTTCTTCTTCATTATCGTCTTCATCTTCTTCTTCTTTTTCTTCTTCGTCTTCTTCTTCTTCTTCTACTTCATCAACATCTTTTTCATTTTCTTCTTTTTCAACATCTTCTTCTTCTTACTGGCTTTCTTCTTCTTCATCTTCTTACCCTTCATTTTCTACTTCTTCTTTCTTTTAATCTTATTATTCTTCTAATTCTTCTTCTTCTTCTTCTTCTTCTTCTTATTCTTCTTCTTTGTCTTCTTCTTCTTTTCTTCTACTTCTTTGAAATCTTCTACACCTTCTTCTTCTTTTTCTTTTTTGTCTTCCTCTTCTTCTTCTTCTTCTCCTTCTTCCTATTTTTCATCTTCTTCTTCTTCTTCTTCACCTTCTTTTTCTAATTCTTCTTCTTCTTCTTCTTCCTAATCATCTTCTTCTTCTCCTCCTTTGCCTCCTCCTCCTCCTTTTTCTCCTTCTTTTTCTTCTTCTTCTACTTCTTCGTCCTCCTCTACTTCTTCTTCTTATTCTTCTACTTATTCTTCTTATTATTCTTCTTCTTCTTCTTCTTGTTTTATGCTCTTGTTCTTCTTTGTCTTCTACTTCTTCTTCTTCTTCATTATCTTCTTCATCTTCTTAGTTTTCTTCTCTTTCTTCTTCTTTCTCTTATCCTTCCTTGTCTTCCTCTTCTTCTTCTTTGTGTTTTACGTCTTCTTCTTCTCGTTCTTTGTTTGCTTCTTCCTCTTCTTCTTGTCCATATTATTATTATTATTATTCTTTCCCATCTTTTTGTTCTTCTCCTTTTCCTCCTCTTCTTCCTCTTCTTCTTCTTCTTCTTCTTCCTAATCTTCTTCTTCTTCTTCTTCTTCTTCTTCTTCTTTATCTTCATCTTCTTCTTCTTCTTCTTCTTCTTCTTCTTCTTCTTCTTCCACTTCTTCTTCTTTCTCTTCTTCTTCTTCTTCTACAACTTCTTCATCCTCTTCAACTTTTTTTCTTCTTTGCCTCCTTCTTCTTCTTCTTCTTCTTTTTCCTCTTCTTCTTCTTCTTCTTCTTCATCTTCTTCATCTCAAACATTTTCTTCTTGTTCTCTTTCTTCCTCTTCATCATCAACATTTTCTTCTTCTTCTTCATCTTTTTCTTTGCCTTCTTCTTCTTGTTCTTCTTCTTCTTCTTCTACTACTACTACTACTACTATTTATTTTTTCTACATCCTATTCTTCTCCTTCTTTTCCTTCTTCTTCTTTCTTCTTCTTTATAATATTCTCCTGCTTCTTCGATGTCTTCTCCTTCTTCTTCTTCTTCTTCTTCTTCTTCTGTCTTCTTCAACTTCTTTTCCTTCTTTTTCTTCAACTTCTTCCACTTCTTCTACTCCTTCGTCTTCTTTTTCTTTTTCTTCTTCTTCATCATCTTCCACTACTTCTTCTTCTTCCTCTTGTTCTTCTTCTTCCCCTTGTTCTTTTTCAATTTCTTCTTCTTCTCCTTCAACTTTATCTTCTTCTTTTTTCATTATCCACAAATTCTTCTTTTTCTTCCTCTTCTTCTTCTTCTTCTTCTTTATCATTATCATCGTCATCATCTTCTTCTTCTTCTTCTTCTTCTTCTTCTTCTTTTTCTTCTTGTTAATCTTCTTATTCTTCTTCTTGTTCTTGTTCTTTTACTTCTTCCTCTTGTTCTTCTTCCTCTTCTTTTTCTTCTTCTTCTTCTTCTTTTTCTTCTACATTTTCTTCTTCCTCTTCTTCTTCTTCTTTTATTTCTTCTTCTTCCTCTTCTTTTTTTATTCTTCTTCTTCTTCTTACTCTTCTTCTTCTTTATCTTTGCCTTATTGTTTTTTGTCGTCTTCTTCTTCTTCTTCTACATCTTCTTCTTCTACTTCTTCTTCTTCTTCTTCGTCTTCTTCGTCTTCTTCTTTTTCATCTTTTTCACATTCTTTTTCTTCTTCTTCCACCTCCCCTTCCTCATCTTTTTTTTTCTTCTTTTCTTCTTCTTTTTCTTCTTCTTCTTTTTTTCTTCTTCATCATCTTTTTCTTCATCTTCTTCTTCTTTCTCTTCTTCTTCTTCTTCTTCTTCCTTTTCCACTTCTTCTTCATCGCCTTCTTTATCTTCTTCTTCTTCATCTTCCTCTTCTTCTTCATCATCTTCTTCTTCTTCTCTTTCTTCGTCTTCTCCTTCTACATGTTCTCTTTCTTCTTCTTCTTCTTCTTCTTCATCATCTACTTCTTCTTCTTCTTCTTACTCTTCCTTTCCTTCTTCTTCTTCTTCTTCACCTTCTTCTTCTTTCTTTTTGCTTTCTTCTTCTTTGTCATCTTCTACTTCTTCTTCTTGCTCTCCTTCCACTTCTTTTCCTTCTTCTTGTTCCCCTTCCACTTCTTTTTATTCTTCTTCTTGTTCTTGTTCTTCATCTTCTTCTTTTTATTCTTCTTTATCATCAATAATATCATAAACTTCTTATTCTTCTACATTTTTAGTTTCTTCTTCTTTGTCTTTTTCTTCTCCTTCTTCATCATCATTTTCTACTTCTTCTCCTTCCTCTTCTTCTTCCTATTCTTCTGCTTCCTCTTCTTTTTCTTTCTCTTCTTCGTCTTTGTCATCGTCTTCTTCGAAATCTTCTTCTTCTTCTTTGCCTTCTTTTATGTCTTATCCTTCTTTGTTTTCTTCTTCTTCTTCTTCATAATCATCTTCTTTTTCTTGTTCTATCTCTTCTTCTTCTTCTTTTTGCTCTTCTTCTTCTTCTTCTTCTTCTTTTTCTTACTCTTCTTCTTCTTCTTCATTATCTTCTTCTTCTTCTTCTTCTTCTTCTTCTTCTTCTTCTTCTTCTCCCTTCTTTTCTTCTCCTTCAGTTGATACTTCTTCTACTTCTTCTTCTACTTCGTCTTCTTCTTCTGCTACTTCATCTTCTCTTTCTTCTTCTCCATCTTCTTCTTCTTAATCTTCCTCTTCTTCTTATTCTTCTCTTCTTCTTCAACTTGAATTTTCTCTTTCTGCTTTGACCTCTTCTACTTCTTCTTCATCATCTTCTTCTTCTTGTTACTCTTCTTCTTCATTATCATCCTCTTCTTGTTCTTCTTCATCTTCTTCTTTTTCTCCTTCATCTTCTTCTTCTTCTTCTTTTTCCTCTTCTTCTACCTCTTCATTTTCATCTTCTTCTACTTTTATGTCTTCTTCTTCTTCTTATTCTTATTCTTATTCTTCTTCTTCTACTCATTTATTTTCTTCTCTTTCTTCTTCTTCTACTTCTCTTTTTGCTTCTTCTTCTTTGTCTTCCTCTTGATCATCTTTCTGTTCTTCATCTTCTTGTTCCTAATCTTCTACTTCTTCTTCATCTTTGTCTTCTTCTTCATCATCATCTTCTTCTTCTTCTTCTTCATCTTCTTTGTCTTCTTCATCTTGTTCTTCTTTATCTTTGTCTCCTACTTCTTCTTTATCTTTGTCTTCTTCCTCTTGTTCTTCTTCTTCCACTTCTTCTTCTTCAACTTCATTATTTCTTCTTTGCCTTCTTCTTCTTCTTCTTCTTTGTCTTCTTCTTTTTCTTCTTCTTCTTCTTCTTCATCTTCTCGATATTTTTCTTCTTTTTCGTATTCCTCCTCTTTTTCTTCTTCTTCTTCATTTTGATTTTCTTCTTCTTTTTCTTGTCCTTTTTCTTCTTATTCTTCTACTTCTACTACTTCTTTTTTATCTTCTTCTTCTTTTCTTCATCTTCTTCTCCTTATTCTTCTTTTTCTTCTTCCTCTTCTTCTTTTTCATCTTCTCCTTCTTCTTCGATGTCTTCTTCTTCATCCTCTTCTATTTCTTCTTCTTCTTCCTCTTTGTCTACTTCTTCTTCTTCGCCTTTTTCTTCGTCATCTTCTTCTTCTTACTCTACTTCTTCATCATCATCTTCTTCTTCTTCTTCACCTTCGTCATCTTCTTCTTTTTCTTCTTCTTGTCCTCCTCCTTCCACTTCTTCTTCTCCTTAAACTTCTTCTTCTTCTTCTTCTTTTTCTTCTTCTTCTTCATCTTTCTTATTAACTTCTTCCTCCTCTTCATCTTCTTCTTATTCTTCTTTTTCTTCTTCTTCATCTTCTTCTTATTCTTCTTCTTCTTCTTTTTCTTCTTCCACTTCTTTGTCTTCTTCTTTTTTGTCCTCATCTTCATGGTCATTGCCTTCTTGTTCTTCTTCTTCTTCCCCTTTGTCTTGTTCTTCTTCTTCATCTTCATCTTCTTCTCCTTCTTGTACTTTTTTTTTCATTTTCTTCATTGTCTTTATCTTCTTTGTCTTCTTTTTCTTCTTCTTCTTCTTCCTCCTCTTCTACTTCTTTCTTTTCTTCTTCTTCTTTTTCTTCTTCTTTTTCTACTCTTTTTTCTTCTTCATCTTTTTCTTTTTCCTCTTCTTCTTCTTCTTCTTCTTCATCTTCTTCTTCTTGATCATCATATTCTTCCTCTTGTTATTCGACTTCTTCTTCTTCTTCTCCTTCTTTTTCTTCTATTTCTACATCCTTTCTTTCTACTTTTCTTCTTATTCTTCTTCTTCTTCTTCCTCCTCTTCTTCTACTTCTTCTTCTTATTTTCCTTCTCCATCTTCTTCTACTTTAACTTCTTGTTCATCTTCACCTTCTTCTTCTTTTCCTTTGTCTTCTTCTTTTTTATCTTCTTCTACTTCTTCTTCTTCTTATTCTCCTCCTTCTCCTCCTTCTCCTTCTTCTTCATCCCGTTCTAATTCTTCTTCTTAATCTTCTTCTTCTTCTTCTTCCACTTCTTCTTCTACTTTTTTGCTTTCCTCTTCTTCTTCTTCTTCTTCTTTGTCTTCTTCTTCTTCGTCTTCCTCTTTTTCTTTATCGTCATCATAATCTTCATCTTCTTCTACTTCTTCTTTTTATCCTCCTTCATCTGCTTCCTCTTCTTCTTCTTTTTCTTCTTCTTCTTTCTCTTCTTCTTCTTCCACTTCTTCGACATCTTCTTCTCGTTCATCTTCTTTGCCTTCTTCTCTGTCTTTTTATTCTTTGGCTTCTTCTTCTTCTTCATTATCATCTTCTTCTACTTCTTGGTATACTTCTTCTTTTTTCGTCTTCTTCTTCTTCTTCTTCTTAATCATCATCGTCATCATCATCACCTTCTTCTTCTTCTTCTTCTTCTTCTTACACTTCTCCATCTTTTTCTTCTCCTTCTTCTTATCCTTCTTCTCCTTCTTATTCTTCTTCTTATTCTTCTTCTACCTTTTCATCTTCTAGTTCTTTTTCTTCTCCTTCTTCTTCACATCTTCCTTTTCTTCTTTTTCTTCTTCTTCTTCTTCTTCTTCTTCTTCTTCCTTTTCCTCTTTTTTTTTCTTCTTCTTCGACTTCTTTATTCTTGTTCTACTTCTTTTTTCTTCTTCTTCTTTGCCTTCTTCTCCTTTTATTCTCATTCTTTATCATCGCCATCTTAGTCTCCTTCTTTTTCTTCAACTTTTTATTCACCATCATCATCGTCATCATCATCATCATCATCTTCTTCTTCTTCTTCTTCTTCTACTTTTTCTTCTTCTTCTTCTTTTTCTTCTTCTTTTTCATCTTCTTCTACTTCTCCATCGTCTTCTTCTTCTACCTTTTTGTCTTCTTATTCTTATACTTCTTCTTCTTCTTCTTTTTCTTCTTCTCCTTCTTCCTATTCTACTTCTTCTTCTTCTAAAACTTCTTTGTCTTATTCCTCTTCTTCCTCTCCATCTTCTTCATCAATGTCCTTTTCTTCTTCTTCTTCTTCTCCTTTGTCTTCTTCGTCTTCTTCTTCTTCTTCTTCTTTTCCTCTTCTTCTTCTTCTTCTTCTTCTTCTCCATCTTCTTCTTCTTATTTTTCTTCTTCTTGCTCTTCTTCTTCTTCTTCTCCTTCTACTTCTTTCTCTTCTTCTACTTCTTCAATTTCTTCATCTTCTGTTTCTTCACTTCTACTACTTTTTGTTCTTCTGCTTCTACTTCTTCTTCTTCTTCATTTTCGTTATCTCCTCAATTATCTTCTACTTCTTTTAATTCTTCTTCTTCTTCTTCTTCTTCTTTTTCTTCCTCTTCTTCTTCTTCTTTTTCTTCCTCTTCCTCTACTACTTTACCTTCTTCTTGTTCTTTTTCATATCTTTATTATTCTTCTTCTTCTTCATTTTCTTCTTTTTTGTTTACTACATTTTCTTCTTGTTCTTATTGTTGTTATTGTTCTTGTTGTTCTTCTTCTATTCTTCTTCTTCTTCTTCCAATTGTTCTTTTTCTTCTACGTCTTCTTCTTCTTCTTCTTCTTCTTCTTTGACTTCTTCTTTGTCTTCTTCTTCACCTTCATCCTTTTCTTCTTCTTCTTGTTGTTGTTCTTAGTCTTCTTCACCTTCTTCTTCTTCTTCTTCTACTACTATTACTACTGCTTCTACTTTTTCTTCATCTTCTACGTATTTTCTCCTACTTTTTTTCTTTTTCTTCTTCTTCTTCTTCTACTTCTTCTTCTTCTTCATTTTCTTGTTCTCCTCCTTTTGTTAATCGTATTCTTCTACTTCGTCTTCTTCTTTCTTCTTCTTTTTCAAATTCTACTTCTTCAGCCTTTTCTTCTTCTCCATCTTCTTCCTTATCTTCTTCTTCTTCTTCTTCCTCTTCGTCTTCTACTTCTCCATCTTCTTCTTCTTCTTCATCTTTTCTTCGTCTCTGTCTTCTTCTTTGTCGTCTTCCTCTACTTTTTCTACTTCAACTTTTTCTTCTTCTTCTCCTTTTTTTCGTCATACTTCTACTTCTTCTTCTTCTTCATCTTCTTCTACTTTTCTTCATCTTCTTTTCCTTCTTCTTCTTCTTCTATTACTTCTTCCC
>JAIUJO010002583.1:72500-75000 GCA_023846275.1 Vanilla planifolia
AGTTCTTCTTCTTTTCCTCCATCTCTGTCTTCTTCTTCTTCTTCTTGTTGTTTTTCTTCTTCTTCTTCTTCTTCTTCTATGGCCTCTTCTTCTTCTTCTTCTTCTCCTTTTCTTTCTTCTTCTTCTTCCTCCTCCTCCTCTTGTTTTTCTTCTTTTTCTTCTTATTATTGTTCTCCTTCATTTTCTTCTTCTCTCTCTCTCTTCTTCATCTTGTTTTTTAACATTTTCTTCTTCTTCTTCTTCTACTACTACTACTTCCTCTGCTTCTTCCTCTTCTTCTTTTTCTTTTTTTTTTCTTCTTTTTCTTCTTCAACTTTTTTCTTCTTTTTCTACTTTTACTTCTTCTTTTTCTTCCTCTAGCTAATCATCATCATCATCATCTTCTTCTTCTTCTTCTTCTTCTTCTTCTTCTTCTTCTTACTCTTCTTCTTATTCTTCCAATTCTTCCTCTTTTGTTAATCATCATTATCTTATTCTTTTTCTTCTTCTTCTTTTACTTCTTTTTCTTCTTCTACTTCTTCTTTTACTTCTTTTTCTTCTTCATTTTCTTCTTCTTCTTCTTCTTTCTCGTCTTCTCCTTTTTCTTCTTCTTCTTCTTCTTCTTCTTCTTCTTCTTCTTCCACTTCCACTTCTTCGTCTATCGCTTCTTTTGTTCTTCTTCTTCTTTTTCTTCTTCATTTCCATCTTCTTCTTCTTGTTCTCCTTGTTCTTCTTCTTCTTCTTCTTCTTCTTCTATTTCCTCTTCATCTTCTTCTAATTCTTCTTCTTTAACTCCTTCTTCTTCTTTAACTCTTTCTTCGTCTTCTTCTTCATCTTCTTTGCCTTCTTCTTCTCCTTCATGTTCTTCTTCATCTTCTTCTTATATTACCACCACTACTACTACATTTTCTTCTTCTTCATCATCATCATCATCAACTTCTTCTTCTTACTCTACTTCTATTTCCTCTTCTTTTTGTTCCTCTTCTTCTTCTTGTTCTTCTACTTACTCTTCTTCTTCTTCTCCATCTTCTTCTTCTTCTTCTTATTCTACATCTTCATCTCCCTCTTCATCTTCTTCTTGCCCTACTTCTTCTTCTTCTTCTTCTTCTTCATCTTCCTCTACTTCTTCATGTTTTTGTTCTTCTTCTTTTTTTCTTATTCTTCTTGTTTTTCTTCTTCTCCTACTTAATTTTCTTTTTCTTCTTATTATTGTTATTATTGTTATTATTATTACAATTGTTAATATTGTTATTATTATTATTCTTATTATTATTATTACTATTTTTATTATTTCTATTATTATTATTATTATAATTTTCATCATCATTTTCTTCTTCTCCATATTCTTCCCTTTCTTCTGCTTCTTTATTTTCATCAACTACCTCTACTTCTTCTTGATCTTCTTCTTCTTCGTCTTCTTCTTATTCTTCTTCATCTTCTTCTCCTTCTCTTTTTTCATCTTCTTCTTCCTTTTCTTCTTCGTCTTCTTCTCCTCCTACTCCTCTGACCCTTTCTTCTTCTTCTTCTTCATCTTTCTCTCCTTCTCCTTCTTCTTCTCCTTTTTCTTCTTCATCTTCTTTTACTTCTTCATCTTCTTTTACTTCTTCATCTTCTTTTACTTCTTCTTGTTGTTCTTCTCCTTTTCTTTGTTGTTACTTTCTTCTTCTTCTTCCTCTTTTCTTCTTCTTCTCCTTCTTCTTCTTGTTCTTCTTCTGGTTCCTTCTTCTTCTTCTTCTTCTTTTCATCTTCTTTTTCTTGCTCTTCTTGTTCTTCTTCGTCTTCCTTTCAATCTCCTTTTTCTTCATCTTTTACTTCTACTTGTTCTTGATCTTCTTCTTCTTCATCTTCTTCTTCTTCAACTCCTTCTTCTTCTTCTTCTTCTACTTCTACTTCTTCTTGTTGTTCTTCTCCACCTCCTCCTCCTTCTTTTTCTTCTACTTCTTCTTTCCCTTCTTCTTCATCTTCTTCTTCCTCATCCTTTTCATCTTGTTATTCTTCTTCTACTTCTTCTACTCCTCCTTCTCCTTTGAATTTTTCTTCTTCATATTTTGCTACTTCTTTTTCTTCTCTATCCCCTTCTTCTTCTTCTTTCATTTTATCTTCTTCTCCTGCTTCTCCTCTCCCTTCTTCTACTTCTTGTTCTTCTTCTTCCTCTTCTTCTTCAACTTCTTCATCTTCCTCACCTTCTTCTTCTTCTTCTTCTCCTTTCCATTCTCCTTCTTCTTCTTCTTCTTCTTTTTCTTCTTCTTGTTGTTGTTCTTCTTCTTCTTCTTCTTCCTCTTCTTTTTTTCTTCTTTTTCTTCTTATATTTTCTTCTTTTACTTCTTTTCTTTTTCTTCATCATCTTCTTCTTTCTCTACTTTTTATTCTTCCTCTTCTTCTTGTTCCTCCTCACCTTCTTCTTCTTCTTCTTCTTCTTCTTCTTTTTCTTCATCATCATAGTCAACATCATCATCATCATCATCATCATCTTCTACTTCTTCTTCTTCTTTTTCTTCTACTTCCTCCTACTCTTCTTCCT
>JAIUJO010002583.1:80000-82500 GCA_023846275.1 Vanilla planifolia
CTTCTTCTTTCTCTTCTTCTTATTCTTCTTCTTCTCCAACTAAAGCTACTTCTACTACTACTACTACTACATCTTCTACCTAGTCCTCTTCTTGTTCTTCTCCCTCTTCAACTTCTTCTTCTTCTTCTTAATCTTCTTCTTTTTCCTCTTCTTCTTCCTTATCCACTTCTTCTTCTCCTACTTCTTCTTCTTCTTCTTCTTCTTCTTCTTCTTCTTCTACTTCTTCTTCCTTCTCTTCTTTTTCTTCTTATTATTTTTCTTCTTCTTCTTCTTCTTCTTCTTCTACTTCTTCAACTCTTCTTCTTCTTCTCTCGTCCTTCTTCTCTTCTTCTACTTCTTTCTCTTCTTCGTCGTCTTCTTCTCTTCTTATTCTTCATTATGTTCTTCTTTTTCTTCTTTTCTTATTCCTCTTTTATTCTTCTTCTTCTTCCTCTTCTTCTTGATCTTCATCTTATTTTTCTTCTTCTTCTTCTTCTTCTTCTTTCTGTTCTTCTTCTTTTTGTTTTCCATCATCTTCTTCTTCTTATTATGCCTTTTGTTCTTCCTCATTCTTCTTCTTCGTCATCTTTTTTTCTCTTGTTCTTCTTCTTCTTGTTCTTCTTACTCTTGTTCTTCTTCTTCTTCTCATCTTCTTCTTCTTCCTCTTCCTTCTTCTTCTTCCTCTTCTTCTTCTTCTTCTTCTTCCCCTTCTTCTTCTTCTTCTTCTTCTTCTTCTTTTTCTTCTACATTTACATCTTCAACCTTTTCTTCTTCCTCTTGTTCTTTTTCTTCATCTTTTTCTTTTTCTTTTTCTTCCTCTTCATCTTTTTGTTTCTTCTCCTTCTCCTTCTTCTTCTTCTTCTTCGAATAATGCTTCTTCTCCGTCTTCTACTCCTTCTTCCTTTCTTCTTCTCCATCTTCCTTTTCTTTTTCTGCTTCTTGTTCTTCTTATACTTCTTCCTTCTCTCCTTCTTCTTCTCCATCCTTTTCTTCTTCTTCTTCTTCTACTTGTTCATCTTCTTCTTATTCTTCTCCTTTTTCTTCTTCTTTTTTCTTCATCGCCATTATCATCATCTTATTATTATTATTTTTATTATTATTATTATTATTATTATTATTACTATTATTATATATTGTTATTAATATTATTTTTGTTTTTCTTCTTCTTCTTCTTCTTTACCTCTTTTTCTTTTCTTCTTCTTCTTCTTCTTCTTCTTCTTCTTCTCCTTTTGCTTCTTCTACTTCCTCTTCCTCTTCAGCTTCTTTTTCATCTTCTTCTTCTTCTTCTTCACCTCCTTCTTCTTCTTCACCTCCTTCTTCTTATTATTATTATTATTATTATTATTATTATTCTTTTTATTATTATTATTAGATTTATTATTGTTATTATTATGCTTCCTCTTCTACTTCTTCTTCTTCTTCTATTTCTTCTTCTTCTTCTTCCTCTTCTTCTTCTCCTTCTTCTCCCTCTTCTTCTCCTTCTTCTTCTTCTTCCTCCTCCTCATCATCATCTTCCTCTTTTGCTTCTTCATCTTCTTCTCTTATTCTTCTTTTTCTTCTTCATCTTCTATTTTTATTCTTCTTCTTCATCTCTTTCTTCTTCTTCTTTTTCTTCTCCTTCTTCTTGTTCTTCTTCTTTTCATCTTATGTTCTCACCTTCTTCTTCCTCTTAATCTTGTTCTCCTTTTTCTTTTACTTCATCTTCTTCTTCTACTTCTACTTCGGCTTCTTCTTCATTTCCTTCTTCTTCTTCCTCTTCTTCTACTTCTTCTTTTTCTCGTTCATCTTCTTCTTCTTCTTCTTTTTCCTCCACTTCCTCTTCTTCCCCTACTTCTTCTTCTACTGCTTTTTCTTCTTCTACTCCTTCTTCTTCTTCTTAATCATCATCTCTCCTTCTTCTTCTTCTTCTTCTTCTTCTACTTCCTCTTCTTCTTCTTCTATTTTTGATTCTCCTTCTTCTTCTTCTTCTTCTTCTTCTTATTCTTCTTCTTCTTCTTCTCCTTCTTCTTCTTGTTCAGCTTCTTCTCATTCTTCCTCTTCTTCTTCTTCTTCATCATCATCTTCTTCTTCTTCTACTTCCTCGTCTTCTTTTTCTTTTTCTTCTTCTTCTTCTTCTTCTTATTAATCATCTTCTTCTTCTACTACTTCTTCTTCATCTTATTCTTCTTCTTCTTCTCCTCCTTGTCCCCCTCCTTCTTCTTCTTCTTCTTCTTTTTCCCCTTCTTCTTCTTCTTCTCATTCTAATTCTTGTTCTTGTTCTTGTTCTTCTTTTTCCTCTTGTTTTTTCTCTGTCTCTTCTTCTTCTACTACTTCTTCTTCGTTTCTTCTTTTTTTCCTAATACTACTACTTCTTCTTATTCTTATTCTTCGTATTGTTGTCGTACTTCTTTTCCTTCTTCTACCTTTTTTTCTTCTTCTACTTCTTCTTCCTCTTCTTCTTCTTTATCTTCTTCATCTTCTCCTTATTCTCCTTATTTTTCTTCTTGATCTTGAACTTCTTTTTTGTTTACTTCATCTTCTT
>JAIUJO010002583.1:90000-91906 GCA_023846275.1 Vanilla planifolia
CTTCTTATTCTTCTTCTTCTTCATCTTCCTCTCCATCTTCTTCTTCTCCTTTTTTTCTTCTTCTTCCTCTACATCTTCTTCTTCTTTTGTCCTTCTCCATTTTCTTCTTCTTGTTCTTCTTCCTGTTCTCTTCTTCTTGTTCCTCTTCTTCCTCTTCTTCTTCTTCTTCTTCTTCATCATCTTCTTCTTCTTCATCTTCTTCTTCAATTTCTACTTCGTCTTCTTCTTTTTCTTCTTCTTCATCTTCTTCTTGTACTTCTATTTCTTCTACTGCTTCTTCTTCTACTTCTTCTTCTTCTTCTTCTTCTTATTCTTTTTCTTCTTCTCTTCTAATTCTTCTTCTTCTTCATCTCCTTCTGTTTCTTGTTCTTCTTCGTCTTCTTCTATGCCTTCTTCTTCTTCTTCTTCTGCTTCTCCTTCTTCAACTTCCTTTCCTTCTTCTTCTTCTTCTTCCTCTTTTTGTTCTTCTACTTTTTCTTATTATTATTATTATTATTATTATTGTTATTATTGTTGTTATTATTATTATTGTTACTAATTTTATTATTAATATTATTGTTTTCCTCTTCTTCTTTTTCTTCTTGTTCTTCTACGTCATGAACTTCTTCCTCTTCTTCTCGTTTTTCTTCTTCTTCTTCTTCTTTTTCTTTTTCTTCTTCTTTTTCTTCTTCTTCTTCCTTTTCTTCTTCTTTTTCTTTTCTTCTTCTTCTAATTCATCTTCATCATCATGATCTTCTTCTTCTTCTTCTTCTTCTACTTCTCCTTCTTCTTCTTCTTTTTCCCCTTCTTCATCATCTTCTTCTTCCTCTTCTTCATCATCTTCTTCATCTTGTTCTTCTTTTTCTTCTTCTTCTTATTATTCTTCATCTTCTTCTTCTTTTTTATACATATCTTCTTCTTCTTCTTCTTCTTCTACTACTTCCTCTACATCTTCTTTTTCTACTTCTTTACCTAATTCTACTTCTTCTTCTTTCTATTTTTTTTTCTCATTCTTCAATTTCTTCTCCTTCTTCTTCTTCTTCTTGTTCTACTTCTTCTTTTACTTCTTCTCTTCTTCTTCTTCTTTCTCTTCTTTTTCTTCTTCTTCTTCTTCTTCTTCTTCTTCTTCTTCTTCTACTTCTTCTTCCTCTTCTTCTTCTACTTCTTCTTCTTCCTCTTCTTCTTCTTTATTTTATTCTTTTCCTTCTTCTCATCTTATTCTTCTTCTTCTTCATCACCTACTTGTTCATCTTCTTCTCCTCCTTCTTTATCTTCTTCTTCCCCTTCTCAAGCTTCCTCTCTTTCTTCTTTTACTTCTACTTCTTTTTCTTCTACGTCTTCTTCTACTTTTTATTCTTCTTCCCTTTTTTTCTTCTTCTTTTTCTACTACTACTACTACTTATTATTATTATTATTATAATTGTTATTCTTCTTCTTTTTCTTCTTCTACATCATCATCTACTTCCACTACTTCTTATTTTTCTTCTTCTTCTTCTTCTCCTCTTTTTTCTTCTTTTTCTTCTTCTACCTCATTTTCTCATTCTTCAACATCATAATCATCTTCTTCTTCTATTTCTTTTTTTTCTTCCTCTTCTTGTTATTCTTCTTCTTCTTCTTCTTCTCCCTTTTATCATCATCTTCTTCTTCTACTCTTCTCTTTCGTCCTCTTCTTCTTCTTTTTCTTCCTCTTGTTCGTCTTCTTCTTCTTCCTGTTCTCCTTCTTCTTCTTCTTCTTACTCTTCTACTTTTTTTCCACTTCTTCTTCTTCCTCTTCTTCACCTCCTTCTTCTTCTTCTTCTTCTTCTTCTTCTTCTTTTTCTTCATCTTCTTCTTCATTTTCTTCTTCTTCAACTTCTTATCCTTCTTAATCTTCTTGTTCTTCTTCTTTTGCCTCTACTTCTTCTTCTTCTTCTTCTTCTTCATCTTC
>JAIUJO010002457.1:5000-10000 GCA_023846275.1 Vanilla planifolia
CTTCCTCTTCCTCTACTTCTTCTTCCTCCTCCTCCTCTTCTTCCTCCTTTCCTTCTTCCTCTTCTTTTCTTGCTCTTCTCTTCTTCTTCTTCTTCTTCTTCCTCTGCTTCTTCTTCTTCTTTTTCTTTCTACTTGTTCCTCTTCTTCTTCCTCTTAATCTTCTTCCTCAGCTTCTTCTTCTTATTCCTCTTATTCTTCTTCTTCTTCATCTCTTCATCTTCTTCTTTTTCTTCTTCCTCTTCTTCTTTTTCCTCTTCTTCTTCTACTTCTACATCTTCTTCTTCTTTGTCTTCTTCTTTCAATTCTTCTTCTTATTCTTCTTCCTCTTATTCTTCTTCTTCTTCTTCTTCTTCTTCTTCTTCTACTACTTTCTTCTTCTTCTTCTTCTTTTTCTTCTCACTCCTCCTCCTCCTTTTCGTCCTCCTATTCCTCTTCCTTTTCTTCTTCTTCTTCTTCTTCCACCCCTTCTTTTTATCTTCATCTTCTTCTTCTTCTTCTTTTCTTCTTCTTCTTTCTTCTACTTCCTCTTCTTCTTCGTCTACTTCTTCTTCTTCTTCTTCTCTTCTTCTTCCTCTTCTTTGCCTTTTTCTTATTTTTATTTTTCTTTTTATTCTTCTTCTTCTCCCCATTTTTCATCATCCTCCTCCTCTTCTTCCTCTTCTTCTTCCTCATCTTCTTCTTATTCTTCTTCTTTTTCTTCAACCTTCTCATCTTCTTCTTCTTCATCTTCTTGATGTTCTTCTTCTTCTTCTTCTTCCTATTCTACATCATCTTCTTCTGTTTCTTTCTCCTCCTCTTCCTCCTCTTCTTCTTCTTCTTCTTCTTCCTCTTCTTTTTCCACTTCTTCTTCTTCTCTAGCTTCTTTCTTTTTTTTCTACTTCTTTTTCGTCTCCTCCTTTTTCTCCCACTTTTTTTCTTCTTTATCTTCCTCTTCTTCTTCTTCTTTTTCTTCTTCTCTTTATTCTTCTTCCTCTTCCTCCTCTTCTTCTTCTTCTTGCTCTTCCTCCACCTCTTCTTTTTCTTCTACCTCTTCTAGTTCTTCTTCTTCTTCTTCTTCTTCACCCACTTCTTCTTCTTCTTCTTCTTCTTCTTCCTCTACTTCTTCTTCCTCCTCCTCCTCCTCTTCTTCCTCCTTTCCTTCTTCCTCTTCTTTTTCTTGCTCTTCTTCTTCTTCTTCTTCTTTTTCTTTCTACTTGTTCCTCTTCTTCTTCCTCTTAATCTTCTTCCTTAGCTTCTTCTTCTTATTCCTCTTATTCTTCTTCTTCTTCTTCATCGTCTTCTTCTTTCTCTTCTTCCACTTCTTCTTTTTCCTCTTCTTCTTCTACTTCTACATCTTCTTCTTCTTTGTCTTCTTCTTTCAATTCTTCTTCTTGTTCTTCTTCCTCTTATTCTTCTTCTTCTTCTTCTTCTTCTTCTTCTTCTTTTTCTACTACTTCTTCTTCTTCTTCTTCTTCTTTTGCTTCTTCTTCTTCTTTTTCTTCTCACTCCTCCTCCTCCTTTTTGTCCTCCTATTACTCTTCCTTTTCTTCTTCTTCTTCTTCCACCCCTTCTTTTTATCTTCATCTTCTTCTACTTCCTCTTCTTCTTCGTCTACTACTTCTTCTTCTTCTTCTTCCTCTTCTTCTTCTTCTTCTTCTTTTCTTCTTCTTCCTCTTCTTTCCATTTTTCTTATTTTTATTTTTCTTCTTATTCTTCTTCTTCTTCTTCTCCCCATTTTTCGTCATCCTCCTCCTCTTCTTCCTCCTCTTCTTGTTCCTCTTCTTCTTCCTCATCTTCTTCTTCTTCCTTTTCATCTTCTTCTTCTTCATCTTCTTGATGTTCTTCTTCTTCTTCTTCCTATTCTATATCATCTTCTTCTATTTCTTTTTGCTCCTCATCCTCCTCCTCTTCTTCTTCTTCTTCTTCTTCTTCTTCTTCTTTCTCTTCTTTTTCCACTTCTTCTACTTCCTCTTCTTCTTCTTCTTCTTCTTATTCTTCTACTTCCTCTTTTGCTTCTTCATTTTGTTCCCATTTCCTCTTCTTCCTTCCTTCTTCTTCTTCTTCTTGTAATTATTCTTCCTCTTCTTCTTGTTCATCTTCTTCTTCTTATTCTTCCTCCTGCTTCTCTGCTTCTAGCTAACCTTTTTCTTTTTTTTTTCCACTTCTTCTTCCCTCCTTTTCCATTTTGTTCTTCCTCTTCTTCTACTTTTGCTTTTTCTGTTAATCCTATTCTTCAGGTTCTTCTTCTTCTTCTTCCTCTTCTTCTTCTACTTCTTTTTCTTCTTCTTCTTCTTCTTCTCTTCCTCCTTTTTCTTCATCTTCTTCTTCTCTTTCCTCTTTTCTACTTCTTCTTCTTCTACTACTTTTTCTTGTTGTCTTTCTTCTTACTCTTCCTCCTATTCTTCTTCATCTTCTTCTTCTTCTTCTTCTTCTTTTCCTTCTACTTCCTCTTCTTCTTCTTCTTCTTCATCTTTCTCTTCTTCTTTGTCTTCTTCTTCTTCTTCCTTTTCTTCATCTTCAATTTCTTCTCCGGCTTCTTTCTTTTTTCTCCTTCTTCTTCTTCTCTTTCTCCTTCTTCTTTTTCTCCTTCTCTTTCTCTTCTTCATCTTCCTTTTTTTCTTCTTCTTCTCCCTCTTCTTCTTCCACCTCCACCACCTCTTCTTCTTCTCTTCCTCTTTCTCCTCTTCTTCTACTTTTAGTTCTTCCTTTTCTTCTTCTTCTTCTTATTCTTCTTTGCCTTCTTCTTCTTCGTCCTCTTCTTTATCCTCTTACTATTATTATTATTATAATTAATATTATTATTTTTATTATTATTATTATTGTTATTATTATTTTTATTATTTTCCTTCTTCTTCTTCTTCTTCTACAACTACTTCTTCGCCTTCTTCTTCTCTTCTTCCTTTTCTTCTTCTTTATCTTCTTCTTGTTCTTCTTCTTCTTCTATTATTATTACATGTTCTTCTTCAACTTCTTCTTTTTCTTCTTCATCTTCTTCTTCTTCTTCTTCTCCTAGTTCTACTTCTTCTCCTTCTCTTTCTTCTCCTTGTTCTCCTTCTTCTTCTTCACTACTACTACTTCTTCTCCTTCCAATTGTTCCCCCTCTTCTTCTCTTCTTTCTCTTCTTCTTCTTCTTCTTCTTCTAAAACTACTACTTCTTCTTCTTCTTCATCTTCGTCTTTTCTTCTTCTTCTTCTACTACTTTGTATTCTTCTTCTTCATCTTCCTTCTCTTGTTCTTCTTCTTCTACTTTTTCTTATTCTTCTTCTTCTTCTTCTTATTCTTCTTCTTGTTCATCTTATTCTTCTTATTCCTCCTCTTATTCTTCCTCCTCTTCATCTTCCTCTTCTTCTTCTTCTTCTTCTTCTTCCTTCTCTTTTTTTTCCTCAACATGTTCTTCTTTATCTTCTTCTTATTATTATTATTATTCCTCATCTTGTTCTTTTTCTTCTTCTTCATCCCCTTCTTCTTCTTCTTCTTCTTCTTCTTGCTCTTCTTCTTCCCCTTTTTCTTCTTTTTCTTCTTCGTCCTCTTCTTCTTCTTCTTCGTCATTTTCTTCTTCTTCCCCTTCTTTGCTTACTTCTTTTTCTTCTTATCCATCTACTTCTTCCACTTCTTTTTTTTCTATTTCTTCCACTTCTTCTTCTTCTTCTTTACCTTCTTCAGCTTCTTTTAGTCCTTACTCATCCTCTTCTTCATCTTCTTTTTATTCTTCCTCCACTTCTTCTTTTTCTTCTTCTTTTCTCCTCCTCTTCTTCTTCTTCTCCTTCATCTTCTTCTTCTTCTTCATTGTCTTCATATTCTTCTTCTTCTTCTACTACTACTACTTATTCTTCTTCTTCTTCTCGTTATTCTACTTCTTCTTCTTCATCTTTTCTTCTTCTTCATCTTTTCTTCTTCTTAATCTTATTATTATTATTTTTCTTCTTCTCCTTCTTCTTCTTCATCTTCTTCGTCTCTTTCTTCTCCTTCCTCTTCTGCGTTTCCTTTTTCTTCTTCTTCAACTTCTTCTTCTTCTTCTTCTTCATCTTCTTCTTCTTCTTCTTCTTATTCTTTCCCCTTTCTCCTTCTCCTTCCTCTTCTTCTTGTTCTTGTTCTTCTTCTTCTTCTTCTTCCCTTGGTTGTTCCTCTTTGTCTCCTGCTTCATGTTCTTCTTAATCTTCATGTTCCTCATCTTCTCCTACTCCTTCTTCTCCACATTCTTCTCTTTCTCCTTCTCCTTCTTCTTCTTCTTCGTCTTCTTCTTCTTCTTCTTCTTCTTCTTCTGCTTCTTCTTCTTCTTCGTCTTCTTCTTCTTCTTCTCCTTCTTCTTCTTCTTCTTCTCCTACTTCTTCTTCTTCTTCTTCTTCTTCTTCTTCTTCTTCTCCTTCTTCTCCTTCTTCTTCTTCTTCTTCTTCTTCTTCTTCTTCTTCTTCTCCTTCTCCTTCTTCTTCTTCTTCTTCTTCTTCTTCTTCTTCTCCTTCTTCTTCTTCCTCCTCCTCTTCTTCTTCTTCCTCTTCTTCTTCTCCTCCTTCTTCCTCTTCTTCTTCTTCTCCTTCTCCTTCTTCTTCTTCTTCTTCTTCTTCTTCTTCTTCTGCTTCTCCTTTATCTTCTGTTTCTTCTTGTTCTTCTCCTTCTTCTTCTCCATCTCCTTCTTCTTCTTCTTCTTCTTCTTCTTCTTCTTCTTCTTCTTCTTCTTCTTCTTTTTCTTTTTTTACTTCTTGTCCTCATTCTTATTCTAATCTTACTCTTCTTCTTCTTCTTCTAATTCTTCTTCTTCTTCATCTTCTTCTTCTTCTTCTTCTTCTTCTTCTTCTACTTATTCAGCTTCTTCTTCCTCTTCTTCTTCTTCTTCTTCTTCTTCGTCCAACTCCCCTTCTTTTTCCTCTTCCTCGTCCTTTTACTCTTCCTCTTCTTCTTCTAATTCTTCTTCTTCTTTCTCTTTGTCTGTTCCTTCATTATCATCTTCATCATCATATTCTTCTTCTTGTTCTTCTTCATATTCTTTTTCTTGTTCTTCTTCATATTCTTTTTCTTCTTCGCCT
>JAIUJO010002457.1:15000-17500 GCA_023846275.1 Vanilla planifolia
TCTTCTTCTTCTCGTTCTTTTTTCTCTTCTTCTTCTACATCCTCTTATTATTATTGTTGTTGTTATTAATATTATTACTATTATTATTGTTTTTATTATTTTATTATTTTCCTTCTTCTTCTTTTTCTACTACCACTTCTTTGCTTTCTTCTCTTCTTCGTTTTCTTCTTCTTTATCTTCTTCTTTAACTTCTTCTTCTTCATCTTCTTCATTCCTTCTTCGTTTTCTTCTTCTTCTTCTTCTTCTTCTATTGTTACTACATCTTCTTTTTCTACATCTCTTCTTCTTCTTCTTCTTCTTCTCCATGTTCTACTTCTTCTTCTCCTTTTCCTTCTTCTCCTTGTTCTCCTTCTTCTCCTTCCACTTCTTCCCCTTCTTCTTGCTCTTCTTTTTCTTCTTCTTCTTCTTCTTCATCTTCTTCCTCTTCTTTTGCTTCTTCTTCTTCCTATTCCTCTTCATCCACTACTACTACTACTTCTTCTTCTTTGTCCTCTTCTTTCTTCTTCTTCTTCTTCTTCTTCTACATCGACTTGTTCTTCTTCATCTTCCTTCTCCTCTTCTTCTTCTTCTTTTTCTTCTTCTTCTTCCTCTTCTTCTTTTTCCTCTTCATCTTATTCTTCTTTATCCTCAACCTATTCTTCCTCCTCATCATCTTCAACTTTTTCTTCTCCTTCTTTTTTTTCTTCTTCTTCATCTTCTTTCACTTCTTCTGTTTCTTCTTCTTCCTGTTCCTCTTCATCCACTACTACTACTACTTCTTCATCCTCTTCTTTTTCTTCTTCTTCTTCTACTACTTCGACTTGTTCTTCTTCATCTTCCTTCTCCTCTTCTTCTTCTTCATCCTCTATTTCTTCTTCTTCCTCCTCTTCTTCTTTTTAATCGTCCGCTTCTTCTTCTTCATCTTCTTCTTCTTCCCCTTCTTCCCCTACTTCTTCTTGTTCTTCTTATTCTTCAACTTCATCTACTCCTTTTTTTCCATTTTCTTCTTCTTCTTTTTCTTTGCCTTCTTGTACTTCCTTTTGTTCTTACTTATCCTCTTCTTCTTCTTCTCTTAATTCTCCATCCTCCACCTCCTCTTCTTCTTCTGCTCCTCATCTTCTTCTTCTTCTCCGTCATCTTCTTCTTCTTCATCATTGTCCTCTTCTTCTTCTTCCTCTTCTTCTTCTACTACTTCTTCTTCCCCTTTTTTTCTTCTTCTCAATCTGAATCTTCTTCTACTTCTTCTTCTCCTTCTTCTTCTTCTTATTCTTCTTCTTCTTCTTCTTCTCTTTATTCTTCTTCCTCTTCTTCCTTTCCCTTTTCTTCTTGAACTTTTTCTTTTTCTTGTTCTTCTTCATATTCTTCTTCCCCTTCTTCTTCTTCTTCTTTTTCCCCCTTTCTTCTTCAACTTCCTTTTCTTTTTGTTCTTCTTCTTCATCATCTTCTTCTTCTTCTTCATGTTCTTCTTCTTCTCCTTTTTCTTCTTCTTTATCATCTTCTTCTTCTTCTTCTTCTTTCTCTTCTTCTTCTTCTGTTTCTTCTACTTCTCTTTCTTCTTCTTCTTCTACTACTACTTCCTCTTCTTCATTTACTTGAACGTTTTTTGCTTCTTATTCTTCTTCTTCTTCTTCTTCTTCATCATCATCATCATTATCTTCTACTTCTTTTTCTTCTTCCCTTGGTTGTTGCTCTTTGTCTCCTACTTTATCTTCTTCTTCATCATCCTGTTCTTCTTCTTCTCCTTCCTCTTCTTCTTCACATTCTTCTCTTTCTACTTCTGCTTCTTCTTCTTCGTCTTCTTCTCCTTCTTCTTCTCCTTCTTCTTCTTCGTCTTCCTCTTCTTCTTTTTCTTCTTCTTCTTCTTCTCTTCCTTCTTTTCCTTCTTAATCTTCTTCTTCTTTTCCTTCTTCTTCCTCTTCTTCTTCTTCTTTCTCTTCATCTTCTTCTACTTCTTTTTCTTCTTCTTCTTCTTCTTCTTCTTGAACTTCTTTCTTTTTTTCTTCTTCATCTTCCTCTTCTTCTTCTTCTTCTTCTTCTTCTTCTTTCTCTTCTTCACCTTCCTTTTCTTCTTCTTCTCCCTTTTCTTCTTCCACCTCGTCCACCTATTTTTCTTCTCCTTCCTCTTCCTCCTCTTCTTCTACTTTTACTTCTTCCTCTTCTTCTTCTTCATCTTCTTCTTCTTCTTCGCCCTCTTCTTCTTCTTCTTCTTCTCGTTTTTTTTTCTCTTCTTCTTCTACATCATCTTATTATTATTGTTGTTGTTATTAATATTATTACTATTATTATTATTTTTATTATTTTATTATTTTCCTTCTTCTTCTTCTTTTTCTACTACTACTTCTTTGCTTTCTTCTCTTCTTCGTTTTCTTCTTCTTTATCTTCTTCTTTATCTTCTTCTTCTTCGTCTTCTTCATTCCTTCTTCATTTTCTTCTTCTTCTTCTTCTTCTTCTTCTATTGTTACTACATCTTCTTTTTCTACATCTCTTCTTCTTCTTCTTCTTCTTCTCCATGTTCTACTTC
>JAIUJO010002457.1:27500-30000 GCA_023846275.1 Vanilla planifolia
TACTTGTTCTTCTTCATCTTCTTTGCCTTCTTCATCTTCTCCCTCTTCTTCTTCTTCTTCTTCTTCTTCTTGTACCTTTTCTTCTTCTCCTTAAACTTTTTCTTCTTCTTCTTCTCTGCCTTCACCTTCATTATGTTTCTTCTATTTCCCCTTCTCATTCTTCTCCTTCTTCTTCTCCTCCTTTTTCTCCTTCTTCCTCTTATTCTTCTCTCTTCTCCATCTTCTTCTTCTTTTACTTCTTGTTCTTTTTCTTTTACATCTTGTCCTTCTTCTACACCTTCTTCTTCTTGTTCTTCTTCCTCTTCTCCTCCTCCCCTCCTCCCACATTCTTTTCTTCTTCTTCTTCCTCTTTTTCTTCCTCTTCCTTTTCGTATTGCTCTTCTTCTTGCTTCTTATCTTTCATCTATATCATCTTTTTCTACTTCTTCGTCATCTTCTTCTTCTTCGCCTTCTTCTACTTCTTTTTTTTCATCTTCTTCTTTGTCATCTCCTTCTTCTACCTCTTCTTTTTCTACTTCTTCTTCTTCTTCTTCTTGCACTCCTTTTCCTACTTCTTCTTGTTCTTCCTCACCTTCTTCTTCTTCTTATTTTTCTTTTTTTTCATCTTCTTCTTGCGGTTGTTCTTCTTCTTCTAATTCTTCTTCCACTTCTTGTTCTTCTTCATCATCATCATCATCATCATCATCTTCTTCTTCTTCTTCTACTTCTGCTTCCTCTTCCCCTTCTGATTCTTCTTCTTCTTTTTCTCCTCCTCACCTTCTTCTTTTTCTTCTTCCTCTTTTTCTACTACATTTTCTTCTTCTTCTCTACTTCTCATCTTCTTTTTCTTCTTCTTCTTCAACTTCGTATTATTTTTCTTCTTCTTCATCATCATCTTCGTCTTCTTCTTCCTCTTCTTCTTCTTCTTCATTTTCTTCATCTTTTTCTTGCTCTTCTTCTACTATTTTTTCTTCTTCTTCATCTTTTCTTCTTCTTCATCTTTTCTTCTTCTTCATCTTCTTTTTCATCTCCTTTTTCTTCTGCTTCATCTTCTCCTCCTTCTTCTTCCTCTTCTCTTCTTCTTCTTCCTTTTCTTCTTCTTCTTCTTCTTCTTCCTCTTCTTCATCATCTTCTTCTTCTTCTTCTTTTCTTCTTCTTCTTCATCTTCATCTTCTTCATCATCATCATCATCTTATTCTTCTTCTTCTTCTTCTTCTTCTTCTCCTTCCTCTTCTTCCCAATCTTTTTCTTTTTTTTTCTTCCTCTTCTCCTCCTCCTCCTCCACATTCTTTTCTTCTTGTTGTTCTTTTTCTTCCTCTTCCTTTTCATATTGCTCTACTTCTACTTCTTGCTTCTTCTCTTTCATCTATATCATCTTTTCTACTTCTTCGTCTTCTTCTTCTTTGCCTTTTTCTACTTCTTCTTTTTCATCTTCTTCTTTGTCATCTCCTTCTTCTACCTCTTCTTTTTCTTCTACTTCTACTTCTTCTTCTTGTACTCCTTTCCCTACTTCTTCTTCTTCTCCTTCTTCTTCTTCTTATTTTTCTTTTTGTTCATCGTTCTTGTTGTTGTTCTGCTTCTTTTCATTCTTCCTCCACTTCTTCTTGTTGTTCTTCTTCTTCTTCATCATCATCTTCTTCTTCTTCTTCGTCTTCTTCTTCTTCTACTTCTGCTTCCTCTTCCTCTTCTGCTTCTTCTTCTTCTTTTTCTTCCTTCTCACCTTCTTCTTTTTCTTCTTCCTCTTTTTCTACTACATTTTCTTCTTCTTCTCTACTTCTTCATCTTCTTTTTCTTCTTCTTCTTCTTCTTCAACTTCTTATTATTTTTTTTCTTCTTCATCATCATCTTCGTCTTCTTCTTCTTTTCCATTTTCTTCATCTTCTTCTTGCTCTTCTTCTACTATTTTTTCTTCTTCTTCTTCTTTTCTTCTTCTTCATCTTCTTTTTCATCTCCTTTTTCTTCTGCTTCTTCTTCTCCTTCTTCTTTTCTTCTTCCTCTTCTTCTTCCTTTTCTTCGTCTTCTTCTTCTTCTTCTTCTTCTTCCTCTTCATCACCATCTTCTTCTTCTTCTTTTTCTTCTTCTTCTTCTTCTTCGTCTTCATCATCATCATCATCATCATCATCATCTTCTTCTTCTACTTCTTCTTTTTCTTCTTCCTCTTCTTCCTCTTCTTTCCCATCTTTTTTCTTTTTCTTCTTCCTCTTCTACTTCTAATTTTTCTTCTTATTCTTCTTCTTCTTCTTCTTTTCTTCTTTTCCATCTTCTATTTCTTCTTGTTCTACTTATTCTTTTTCTTTATCATCATCAACTTCTTCTTCTTCTTCTTCTTCTTCCTTTTCTTCTTCTTTTTCTTCTTCTTCTTCTTCTTCATCATGTTCTACTTCCTCTTATTCTTCTGCTTATTATTCTCCTTCATCTTCTTAATTATCATCATCATCTTCTTCTTCTCCTTTATCTTCTTTTTCTTCTTCTTCTTCTTCTTCTTCTACTTCTTCCTCTTCTACTTCTTCCTTTTCTTCTT
>JAIUJO010002457.1:35000-40000 GCA_023846275.1 Vanilla planifolia
TTCTCCTTCTTTTTTTTCTTCTTTTTCTTCTTCTTCTTCCTCTTCTTCCTCTTTTTCTTCTTCTTCTTCTACTACTACTACTACTTCTTCTTCTTCTACTTCTCTTTCTTCCTCTACTTTTTCTTCTTCTTCACCTGATTATCTTCTTCTTCTTCGTCTTCCTCTTGTTCTTCTTCTTCTTCTTCTAGTTCTTCTTCTTCTTCTTGATCATCATCTTCTTTTGCTTCTTCTTCTACTTCTTCTTCTTCTTTTACTTCTTCTACTTCTGCTTCATCTTCTTCTTTGTCCTCTTCTTATTCTTATTCTTATTGTTCATCCTCTTCTTTGGCTTCCTCTTACTCTTCCTCTTTTGCTTCTTCTTTTTCTTCGTGTACTTCTTTGTCGTATTCTTCATCTTCTACTTGTTTTGCACTTCTTTTTCTTTTTTCTTCTTTTTCTTCTTCTCCTTCTTCTTCCCCTTCTTCTAATTTTCTATTTGTCTTTCTAATTATTCCCCTCTTTCTTCTCCTTCTCCTTCTTATTCTTTTCTTAGTCCTCCTTCTTCTGCCTTCTCTCTTTCTTCATCTTCTTGCTATTCCCATTTTTCTTCAGCTTCTTCATCGTCTCCTCCTCCTTCATCTTCTTCATCTTCTTCTTCCTCTCTTCTTCTTCTTCTTCTTCTGTTTCTTCTTCCTCTTCTTTTTCTTTTTCCTATTTCTCTTTCTCTTGTTCTTCTTCTTTTTCCTCTTCTCCTTCTTCTTATTTCTCTTCTTCTTGTTCTTCTTCTTCTTTTTCTTCTTCTTCTTTTTCTTCTTCTTCTTCTTTTTCTTCTTCTTCTTTTTCTTCTTCTTCTTCCTCTTCTTCTTCTTCTACTTCTTCTTCTTCTACTACTTCTTCTTCCTGTACTTTTTCTTCTTCTTCACCTTCATCTTCTTCTTATTCTTCCTCTGCCTCTTCTTCTTCTTCTTCTTCTTCTTCTTCTTCTTCTTCTTCTTCTTCTTCATCATCTTCTTTTGAATCTTCTTCTTCTTCTTGTTCTTCTACTTCTGCTTTATCTTCATCTTCCTCTTTGTCTTCTCCTTATTTTTATTCTCATTCCTCATCTTCTTCTTCGTCTTCTTCTTCGTCTTCCTCTTCTGCTTCTTCTTCTTTGTCTACTTTGTCTTATTCTTCTTCTTCTACTTATTTTGCACTTCTTTTTGTTCTTTTCCTTCTTCTTCTTCTCCTTTTTCTTCTTGCCCTTCTTCTTTTTCTTTTTCTTTTTCTCCTTCTATTTATTCCTCTCTTTCTTCTCATTCCCTTTCTTCTTTTTCTTTTCTTTCTCTTTCTTCTTCTTCTCCTTCTTGTGCCTCGTCTGCTTGTCGATCTTTTTCTTATTTTCCTTTTCTTCTACTTCTTCTTCTCCTCCTCCTTCAGCTTCTTCATCTTCTTCTTCTTCTTATTCTTCTTCTTCTTCTTCTTCTTTAACTTCTACTAGTTCTTCTTCTTCCTCTTCTCCTTCTTCTTCGTTCTCTTCTTCTTCTTCTTCTTCTTCTTCTTCTTCTTCTTCTTTTTCTTCTCTTTCTTCTTCCTCTTCTTCGTCTCCTTTTCATTCTTCTCCTTCCACACCATCTTCTCCTTTTATTTCTTATTCTACTTCTTTAACTTGTTCTAGTTCTTCTCCTTCTTCTTTTTCTTCTTCTTCTTCTTCTACTACTACTTCTTCTTGACCTTCTTCTTGTCCTTCTTCTTCTCCTTCTTCTTCTTCTTCAACTTCTTCTCCATCTTCTTAAATTGTTTCTTCTTCTTCTAATTCTTTTCCCTCTTCTTCTATCTCTTCTTCTTCTTCTTCTTCTTTTTCTTCTTCTTCTTCTTCAACTTCTTCTTCTTCTTCTTCAACTTCTTCTTCTTCTTCTTCTTCTTTTTCTTTTTCTTGTTCTTCTTGTTCTCCTCCTCCTCCCTCTTTGTCATCTTCTCCCTCTTCTCTTTCTCTTACTCCTTCAGCCACTCCAACTTGTTCTTCTTATTTTTCTCCTACTTCTCCTCCTCCTTCTTCTTCTCCTTCTTCATTTCCTTCTTCTTTGCCTTCTTATTCTTCTTCTCCTTCTTCTTTTTCATCTTCTTCTTCTCCTCCATCTCATTCTCCTTCTTCTTCTTCTTCTTCATATTCTTATTTTTCTACTTCCTCCTCTTCTACTTCTTCTTCTTCCTCTCCTTCTACTTCTTCTTTTACCACTTCTTCCTCTTTTTCTTCCTTTTCTTTTTCATCTTCTTCTTCTTCTCCTTCTTCTCTTTCTTCTTTTTTCCTTCTTCTTTTCTCCTTCTTCTTCTTCTCCTCCTCCTTCTTCTCCTTCTTCTTCTTCTTCTTCAATTTCATGTTCTTTTTCTTCTTCTTCTCCTCCTTTTTCTTCTTCTTCTTCTTCTTGTTCCTCTTATTGTTCTTCTTCTTCCACTTCTTCTTTCGTTCCTTCTTCTCCTCCTTCCGTTGTTGTTGTGGTTCTTCTTCTTCTTCTTTTTCTTCTCTGTCCCATCTTCCTCTTCTTCTACCGCTTTTTCTCCTTTCACTTCTTCTTCTTCTTGTTCTTCTTCTTCTTCTTCTACAACTACTACTTTAATTTCTTCCACTTCTTCTTCAACTTCTTCTTCTTCTTCTTCTTCTTCTTCTTCTTCTTCTTCTTCCACTTCTTCCTTATCTTCTTCTTCTTCTACTTCTTCTTCTTCTTCTTCTTCTTCTTTTACTTCCTCGTCATCATCTTCTTCTTCTTCTTCTTCTTATTCTTCTTATTTTTCTTCTTCTACTTTTTCTTCTTCTTCTTCTTTTTCTTCTTCTTCTTCATCTTCTACTACTTCATTTTCTTCATATACCTCTTCTACTTCTTTTTCATCTGCTTCACCTTCATCTTCTTCCTCAGCTTCTTTTTGTTCTTCTGCCTCTTTTTGTTCTTTGCCTTCTTCTTCAACTTCTTCTTGGTCTTCTTCATCGTCTTATTCTTATTCTTATTCTTCTTTTTCTTCTATTTCCCTTATTTCTACTACTTCTTTTTCTTCTTTATCATCATCATCATCTTCTTCTTCTTCTACTTTTACTATTTTTCCTTTTTCTCCATTTTCTTTTTCTTCTTGCTCTCTTTCTCCTTCTTCTCTTTCTTCTCTTTCTTCTCCTTCTCCTTCTTCTCCTTCTCGTTCTTCTCTTTCTTTTTTCTTCTTCTTCTTCTTCTTCTTCTTCTTCCTCCTCCTCTTCTTCTTCTTCTTCCTCATCTTCTTCTTATTCTTCTTCTTCTTCTTCTTCCATTTCTTCTTCATCATCATCATCATCATCTTCTTCTTCTTCTACTTCTTCTTCCTCTTCTAATCATTCTTCTTCTTCTTCTTCCTCTTCTTCCACTTCCTACAATTCTTCCTCCTTTAATTCTAATTCTTCTTCTTCTTCTTCTTCTTTGTCTTCTTCTTCTCTGTTTTCCACTTCTTCTTCCTCTTCTTCTTCTTTTTCGTCTTCTTGTTCTTCTCCTTATTCTTCTTCTTCTTCTTCTTCTTCTTCTTCTACTTCTACTTCTCCTTCTTTTATTCATTCTTCTCCATTTTGTTGTCCTTCGTCTTCTTTTTTCTTCTTCTTCTTCTTCCTCTTCTTCTTCCTCTTCTTCTTCTACATCTTCTTCTTCTTCTTTTTCTCCCTTTTCTTCCTCTTCTTCTTCATCCTCTATTTCTTTGTTCTTCCTCTTCTTCTTGTTCTTCTTCTCCTACTCATTCTTCTTCCTCTTCTTCTCCTTAATCTTCTTCTTCTTCTTCTTCTTCTTCTTCCTCTTCTTCTTCTTCTTCTTCTTCTTCTTCCTCTTCTTCTTCTTCTTCTTCGTCTTCTTCCTCCTCTTCATCACCTTCTTCTTCTTCCACTTCCTCTTCTTCTTCCTCTTCAATTTCATCTTCTTCCTCTTCTTCTTCTTCTTCTTCTTTTTCTTCATCATCACCATCATCTTCTTCTTCTTTTTCTTCTTCTTCTTCTTCTTCTTCTTCTTCTTCTTCTTCTACTACTTCTTCTACTTCTTGTGCTTCTTCTTTTTCGTCTACTACTTCTTCATCTTCTTTTTCGTCTTCTTTTTCTTCTTCTCCTTCTTCTGCTTCTGTTTGATCATCTTCTTCCTCTTCTTCTTCTGCTTCTTCTTCTTCTTTTTCTCCTTCTTCTTCTTCTTCCTCTTCTTCTTCTTCTTCTTGTTCTGCTTCTTCATCTTCTTCTTTATCTTCTTCTGCTTTTTTTTCTTCTTCTATAACTACTACTTCTTCTTAATCTTCTTCTTATTTTTTTGTTTCTTCTTTTCTCCTCCTTCTTCTCCTTCTCTTTCTTCTCTTTCTTGTTCTTTCTATTTCTTCTCCTTCTCCTTCTTCTCCTTCTTCCCTTTTTCCTTCTTCTTCTGCTCCTTTTTCTCCTTCTACCTCTTCTTCTTCTTCTCCTTCTTCATCTTCTTCCCCTTCTTCTTCTCCTTCTCTTCCTTCTTCTTCTTCTTCTTCCTCTTATTCTCAACATCATCATCTTCTTCTTCTTCTTCATTCTCCAATTCTTCTATTTCCTCCACTTTTTCTTATTCTTCATATTCTTCTTCTTTTTCTTCTTCTTTTTCTTCTTCTTTTTCTTCTTCTTCTTCGTCTACTTCTTCTTTTTCTTCTTCTTTTTCTTCTTCGTCTTGTTCTACTTCTTCTTCTTCACCTACTACTTCTTCTTCCTCTTTACATCATCTTCTTCTTCATCCTTTTCTTCTTCATCTTCTTCTTCTTCTTCTTCTTCCTCTTCTTTTTCCACTTTCTTCTTCTTCTTCGTTCTTTCTTATTCTTCATCTTCTTCTTCTTCTTTTTCTTCTTCTTTTTCATCTACATCTTATTCTTATTCTTCCTCCTCCTCCTCCTCTTCTTCATCCTCTACTTCTACCTCTTCTTTTCTTTTTCTTATTCTTCTTCTTCTTTATCTTCTTCTTCTTCTTCTTCTTCTTCTCCTTCTTCTTCTTCGTCCTCTTAATCTTCTTCTTCAGCTCGTTCTTCTTCTTTGTCCTCTTCTT
>JAIUJO010002457.1:45000-50000 GCA_023846275.1 Vanilla planifolia
TTCTTCTTCATCATCATCTGCTTCTTCTTCTCCTAGTTCTAATTCTTCTTCTTTTCCTTCTCCTTCTTCTCCTTTTCCTCCTCCTCCTCCTCCTCCTTCTTCTTCTTCTCCTTCCACAGCTTCCCCTTCTTCTTCTTCTTCTACTACTTCTACTACTACTTCTTCATCCTCTTTTTCCTCTTTTTCTTCTTCTTCATCTACTACTTCAACTTGTTCTTCTTCATCTTCTTTCTCTTCTTCTTCTTCTTCTTCTTCTTCATCTTAATCGTATTCTTCTTTTTCCTCCACGTATTCTTCCTCCCCTTCGTCTTCATCTTCTTCTACTTCTTCTTCTTCTTCTTCTTCTTCTTCTTCTTCTTCTTCTCCTTCGCCTTCTTCTTCTTCTTCTTCTTCTTCTTCTTCTTTTTCTTCTTCTACTTTTTCTTCTTCTTCGTCTTCTTCTACTTCTACTTCTGCTTCTTTTTCTTCTACTGCATCTACATCTCTTAATTCATCTTCTTCTTCTTCTTCTATTGGTCCTCCCCATCTTTTTTGTCATCTTTTTTGTGTTCTTCATATTAGTCTTCTTTTTTTTCTTTTATTACTTCTTCTTCTTCATCTACTTCTTCTTTTCCTTCTTGTACTTCTTCTACTTCTCCTTCTCCTCCGCCTTCAATTTCTCGTTTTCCTCTTGCCCTTCCTCTTCATGTTCTTCGTTATTTTCTTCTTCTTCTTCTTCTTATTCATCTTCTTCTTCTTCTTCCTTCTCCTTTTCTCCTTCCACTTTTTCTTCTTTTTCTTCTTTCTCTTCTTCTTCCACTTTTTCTTCTTCTACTTTACCTTCTTTTGTGTCTTTTTGTTCTTACTCATCCTCTTCCTCTTTTTCTTCTAATTCTTCCTCATCCTCTTCTTCTTCTTCTTCTTCTCGTCTTCCTCTTCTTCTTCTCCTTCATCTTCTTCTTCTTCACTGTCCACTTCTTCTACTTCCTCTTATCCTTCTACTCCTTCTTCGTCTTCTTCTTTTTCTTCTTCTTAATCTCATTCTTGTACTTCTAATTCTTCTTCTTCTTCTTCTTCTTCTTCTTCTTCTTTTTCTTCTTCTTCCTAATCTTCTTTTCCTTTTTCTTCCTCTTGAACTTCTTCTTCTTCATCTTTTTCCTCTTCTTCTTCTTCTTCTAACCTTCTTTCTTCTTCTACTTCTTCTTCTTCTTCTTCTTCTTCTACTTGTTCTCCATCTTCTTCTTCATCATCATCTTCTTCTTAATCTTCTACCTTCTTCTTCTACTTCTACTTCTTCTTCTTCTTCTTCTTCTTCTTCTTCATCTTTTTCTACTTCTTATTCTACTTTTTCTTCGTCTTCTTCTACTTATTATTCTTCTTCCTCCTCCTCCTTCTCTTCTTCCTCATCCTTTTGTTCTTCTTCTTCTTCTTCTTCTTCATCTTCATCTTCTTCATCTTCTTCATCTTCCCCCTTTCTTCTTCTCCTTCCTCTTCTTCTTGTTCTTCTTCTTCTTATTCTTCTTCTTCTTCATTATCATTTTCTTCTTCCTCTTCTTCTTCTTCTTTCATCTTCTTCTACTTCTTATTCTTCTTCTTCTTCGTCTACTTCTCCGTCTTCTTTTACTTCTTCTTCTTCTTCTTCGTCCTACTGATTTTCTTTCTCTTCTTTCTCTTCCTTTTCATCTTCTTCTTCTTCTAATAATAATTCTTTATTGTTCTTCTTCTTTTCCCCTTCTTCTATTCCTTCATTATCATCTTTATCATCTTCTTATTCTTCTTCACTTCTTCTTCTTCTTTCTATTCTTTTTCTTCTTCATCTTCTTCTTCTTCTTCTTCCACTTCTTCAACTTTTTCTTCTTCTTCTTCTTATTTTTCTTCCTCCTCTTCTTCACCTTCTTTTTCTTCTTTTCTTCTACTTCATCTTCTTCTTCATCATCATTTTCTTCTTCTTCTTCATCTTCTTCTTCTCCTTTTTCTCATCTTCTTCTTCTTATTATTATTATTCTGCTTCTTCTTTTTCTTCTTCTCCTTCTTAATCTTAATCATCTTACTTTTTCTCTCCTTCTTCTTCTTCTACTTATTCTCCACCTTCTTCTTCTTCCTTTTCTTCTTCCTCCACTTCTTCTTCTTCTTCTTCTTCTTCTTCTTCTTCTTTTTCTTCTTTTTCTTCGTTTTTTTGTTCTTCTTCTTCCTCCTCCTCTTCTTCTTCCAATTCTCTTCTTCTTCTTCATCTTCTTTTACATCTTCTTGTCCTCGTTCTTCTTCTACTTCTTCTTCTTCCACTTCTTCGTGATAATCTTCTTCTACTTCCTCCTCCTCTTCCTTTTCTTCTTCTTCATCTTCCTCTTTCTCTTCTTTTTCGTCTTCTTCTACATCTCTTCTTTTTCATCATCATCATCTTCTTCTTCTTCTTCTTCATCTTGATCTTCTTCTTCTTCTTTTTCTTCTTCTTCTTCTTCTTCTTCTTCTTCTCCTTTTTATTCCTCTGTCTTCTTTTTCTTCTTCTTCTTCTTCTTCTTCTCCTTCCTCTTCTTCCTACTCTTCTTCCACCTCTTGTTCTTCTTCTTCTTCCTGCTCTTCTCCTTCTTCTTCTTCTTCTTCTTCTTTTTATTTTTCCTCTACTTTTTCTTCTTCTTCTTCTTCTTCTTCTTCTTGTTTTTCTTCTCATTCTTATTCTTTTTCCTTCTCTTTGTCTTATTATCATTATTATTATTATTATTATTATTATTATTATTATTATTATTATTATTATTATTATTATTATTCTTGTTTTTCGTCTTCTTCTCCTTCTTCTACTTCGACTTGTTCATCTTCATCTTGTTTCTCCTCTTCTTCTTCTTCTTCTTCTTGTTCATCTTATTCTTCTTTTTCCTCCGCCTATTCTTCCTCCTCTTTGTCTTCTTCTTCTTCTTCTTCTTCTTCCTCCTCCTCCTCCTCTTCCTCTTCCTCTTCATTTTCTTCTTCGTCATCATCTTCTTTTTCTTATTCCTCTTCTTCTTCTTCCATCTCCTCTTCTTCTTCTTCTTCCTCCTCCTCTTCTTCTTCTTCTTGTTCTTCTTCTTCTCTTTTTCTTCTTCTTCTTCTTCTTCTTCTTCTTCTTCTTCTTAATCGTCCACTTATTTTCTTCTTCATTATCTTCTTCTTCTTCCTCTTCTTCCCCTACTTCTTCTTGTTCTTTCGATCCTTCAACTTCATCTATTCTTTTTTTCCTTTTTCTTCTTCTTCTTCTTCTTTACCTTCTTCTACTTCTTTTTGTTCTTACTCATCCTCTACTTCTTCTTCTTCTTCTTCTAATTCTTCCTCCACCACCTCTTCTTCTTCTTCTTCAAATCCTCTTTTTCTTCTCCGCCTCCATCTTCTTCTTCTTCTTCATTGTCCACTTCTTCTTCATCCACTTCTACATCTACAGCTTCTTCTTCTTCTTCTTCTTTTCTTCTTCTTAGTCTGATTCTTCCAATTCTTCCTTTCCTTTTTCTTCTTCTCGAACTCCTTCTTCATCATCTTCATCTTCTTCTTCTTCTTCTTCTTCTTCCCCATTTCTTCTTCTACTTCCTCTTCTTCTTGTTATTCTTCTTCTTCTTCTTCTTCATCCTTTTCTACTTCTTATTCTACTTCTTCGTCTTCTTCTATTTCATCTTCTTCTTCCTCCTCCTCCTACCCTTCTTCATCCTCTTCCTCTTCCTTTTCTTCTTCTTCTTCTAATTCTACTTCTTCTTCTTCTTCTTCTTGCTCTTCATCTACTCCTTTCATCATCATGTTCTTCTTCTTCTTCTTCTTCTTCTAATTTCTATTTTTTTCTTCTTCACCTTCTTCTTCTTCCTCCTCCACCTCTTCTTTTTCTTCTTCTTCCTCTTCTTCTTCTTCTTCATCTTCATCTTCCTCTCCTTCTTCTTCTTCTTCTTCTTCTTCTTCTTCATCTTATTTTTCTTCTTTTCTTCTTCTTCATCTTCTTCTTCTTCTTCTTCTTCTTCTTCTTCTTCTTCTTCGTCTTCTTCTTCTTGTTGTTGTTCTTCTTCTTCTTCTCTTATTTCTTCTTCTTCTTCATCTTCTTCTTCTCAATACTCTACTTACTCTTATTATTATTATTATTATTATTATTATTATTCTGCTTCTTCTTTTTCCTCTTCTTCTTCATCTTTATCATCATATTTTTCCTCTCTTTCTTCTTCTTCTTCTTAGTTTTCTTTCTCCTCCTCTTATTCTTCTTCTTCTTCTTGTCCTTCTTCTTCTTCTTGTCCTTCTTCTGCTTCTTCATCTTCTTCTTTTTCTTGATCATCCACTTCTTCTTCTTCTTCTTTCTCCTATTCCTCATCCTCCTACTCTTCCCCCTTCTTTTCCTCTTCGTCTTCCACTTCCACATCGTCTTCTTATTCGTCGTCCTCATTTTCTTCTTTTTCTTCTTTTTCTTCTTCTTCTTCTTGCACCTCCTCTTCTTCTGCCAATTCATCTTCTTCTTCTTGATCTTCTTTTTCGTCTTCTTCTTGTTCTTGTTCTTTTTCTTTTTCTTCTTCTTCCACTTTTTCTTCTTCTTCTTCTTCTTTTTCTTCTTCGTTTCCTTCTTCTTCTTGTTGTTCTTCTTGCTTTACTACTTCTTCTTCTTTCTCCTCTTCTTCTTCTTTTTCTTCTACTTCTCTTTCTTAAACATCATCTTCTTCTTCTTCTTCTTTTTCTTCTTCTTCCTCTTCTTCTTCTACTTCATCTTTTTCTTCTTCTTCTTCTTCTTTATCATCATCATCATCATTATCTTCTTCTTCTTCCTCTGCTTCCTTTTGTTGTTCCTTTATTTCTCCTGCTTAATCTTCTTCTTCATGTTCCTATTCTTCTTTTTCTTCACCTTCTTCTCTTTCTCCTTCTCCTTCCACTTCTTCTTCTTCATCTACTTCTTCTTCTTCTTCTTCTCTTTCTTCTTCTTCTTCTATTTCTCTTCCTTCTTTTCCTTCTTAATCTCCTTTTTCTTGTCTTTCTTCTTCCTCTTCTTCTTCTTCCTTTTCTTCTTCTTCTTCTTCTTCTTCCTCTTCATC
>JAIUJO010002457.1:62500-72500 GCA_023846275.1 Vanilla planifolia
CCTTCTTCTTTTCTCGTTCTTCTTCTTCTCCTCCTCCTTCATCTCCTTCTTCTTCTACGTCTTCTTCTTCAACTTCTTGTTCTACTTCTTCCCTTAATTCTTCCCCTCCCTCTGATGTTGTGGTTCTTCTTCTCCTTCTTTTTCTTCTTCTTCTTCTTCTTCATCTTTTTGTTCTTCTTCTCTATCCATTGTTCCTCTTCTTCTTCTTCCTCTTTTTCTTCTTCCTCTTCTTCTTCTTCTTCTTCTTCTTCTTCTTCTTCTTCTACAACTACTTCTACTTATTCCCCTTCTTCTTCAAGTTCTTCTCCTTCTTCTTCTTCATTTTCTTCTTCCTCTTCTTCTTCTTCTTCATCTTCCTCCTCATCATCTTCATCTTCTTCTTTTTCTTCTTCTTCTTCTTCTACTTCCTCCTCGTCTTCTTCTTTTTGTTCTTCTTCTTATTCTTCTTATTTTTCTTCTTCTACATTTTCCTCTTCTTCATATTCATCATCTTCAACTACTTCTTTTTCTTAATTTACCTCTTCTACTTCTTCTTTTTCATCAACTTCACCTTCGCCTTCTTCCTTAGCTTCTTTTTCTTCTTCTCCTTTTTTTTCTTTGCGTTCATCAACTTCTTTTTTGTCTTATTCTTCGTATAATTCTTATTCTTATTATTCTTCTTCTTCTATTTCTTTTATTTCTACTTCTTCTTCTTCTTCTCCTTATACTACTTCTTTTCCTTCTCCATTTTCTTCTTCTTCTTCCTCTTTTTCTCCTTCTCTTTCCTATCTTTCTTCTCCTTCTTCTCCTTCTCATTCTTCTCTTTCTTCTTCTTCTTCTTCTTCATCATCTTCTTACTCTTCTTCTTCTTCTTCTTCAACTTCTTATTCTTCTTCTTCTTCTTCTTCTTCTTCTTCTTCTTCTTCCTCTTCTTCTTCTTCATAATCATCTTCTTCTTCTTCTACTTCTTCTTCTTCATCTTCTTCTTCTCTTTTATCTTCTTCCTACTCTTCTTCCTCTTCAAATTCTAATTCTACTTCTTTTTCTTCTTTATCTTCTTTTTCTTCTTGTCCTTTTTCCACTTCTTCTTCTTCTTTTTCTTTTTCTTCTTCTTCTCCTTACTCTTCTTCTTCTTCTTCTACTTCTTCTTCCTCTCCTTCTCCTTCTTTTATTCATTCTTCTCCATTTTGTTGTCCTTCTTCTTCTTTTTTCTTCTTCTTCTTCCACTTCTTCTTCTTCTTCTTCTTCTACATCTTCTTCTTCTTCCTCTTCTCCCTTTTCTTCCTCTTCTTCTTCATCCTCTTTTTCTTTCTTCTTCCTCTTCTTCTTCTTCTTCTTCTTCTTCTTCTTCTTCTCCTTTTCATTCTTCTTCTTCTTCTCCTTAATCTTCTTCTTCTTCTTCTTCTTCCTCCATTTTATTTGGATCCAATTCTTCCCCTCTTCTTCTTCTTCTTCTTCTTCTTCCTCTTCTTCTTCTTCTTCTTCTTTTTCTTCTTCCCCTTCTTCTTCTTCTTCTTCTTCTTCCTCTTCATCTTCTTCTTCTTCTGCCACCGCCTCTTCTTCTTCCTCTTCAATTTCATCTTCTTCCTCTTCTTCTCCTTCATTTTCTTTTTCTTCATCATCACCATGATCTTCTTCTCCTTTTTCTTCTGCTACTACTACTACTACTACTTCTTCTGCTTCTTCTTGTGGATCTTCTTTTTCGTCTACTACTTCTTCAACTTCTTTTTCGTCTTCTTTTTCTTCTTTTTCTTCTTCATCTTCTTCTTTTTCATCATCTTCTTCATCTTCTTCTTCTTCCACTTCTTCTTCTTCTTCATTTTCTTCTTTATATTCTTCTGCTTTTCGTTCTTCTTCTACAACTACTACTTCTTCTTCATCTTCTTCTTCTTATTTTTTGTTTCTTCTTTTCTCCTCCTTCTTCTCCTTCTTCTCTTTCTTCTCTTTCTTCTCTTTCTTCCTTTTTCTATTTCTTCTCCTTCTCCTTCTTCTCCATCTTTTCTTTTTTCTTCTTCTTCTGCTACTTTTTCTCCTTCTTCTACTTCTCCATCTTCTTCTCGTTCTTCTTCTTCTTCCTCTTCATATTCATCATCATTATCTTCTTCTTCTTCTTCTTCTTCATTTTCTGATTCTTCTATTTCCTCCTCTTTTTTCTTCTTCTTCATATTCTTCTTCCTTTTCTTCTTCTTTTTTTTTTCTTCTTCTTCTTCTCCTTCTCCTTCTCCTTCTTCCCTTTCTCCTTCTTCTCATTCTTCTCCATCTTGTCCTTCTTCTTCTTCTCTATTTTCTACTCCTTCTAGTTCTTCTCATTCTTCTTCTCCTTCTTCTTCTCCTTCATCTTCTCCTTCTTCTTCTTCTTCTTCTTCTCCTTCTATTACTTCTTCCCCTTCTTTGTCAACTTCTTCTTCATCTTTTTCTTCATCTTCTTCTTCTTACTTTTCTTCTTCTCTTTCTTCTTCTTCTTCTTCTTCTTCTTCTTCTTCCTCTTTTTCTTCTTCTTCTACCTCTTCTTCTTCTTTTTCTTCATCTTCCTCTTCATCCTCTTTTTCTTCTTCTTCTTCTTCTTCTTCTTCTTCTTCTTTCTACTTCTTCTTCTTCTCCTTCTTCCTTTTCTACTTCTTTTTCTTCTTCTTCGTCCTCTTCTTTTTCTACATCTTCTTTTTCTAAAGCTTCTTCTTTGTCTCATTCTTTGTCTTGTTCTTCTCCGTCTTCTTCATCTTCTTCTTCTTCTTCTACTTCTTCAGGTTCTTCTTCTTCTTCTTCTTCTTCTACTTGGTCATCAACTTCATCTTCTTCTTCTTCTTCTTTTATACTTCTTCTTATTCTTTTTCTTCTTCTTCTTCCTCTTCTTCTTCTTTATCTTCTTCCACTTCTTCTCCGTTTTCTCCTACTTCTTCTCCTTCTTCACCATCATTTACATCTTCTTCTCCAACTTCTTCTCCTTCTTCTCCTTCTTCTCCTTCTTCTTCTTCTTCTCCTTCTTCTCCTTTTTCTTCTTCTTCTTGCTCTTCTTCTACTTCTTCTACCTCTTCTTTAGCTTCTTCTTCTTCTTCTTTTTATTTAATTTCATCTTCTTCTTCTTCCACTTCTTCTCCTCCTCCTTCTTCGTCTTCTTTCGCTTCTTCCTCTTCTTCTTCTTCTTCATTTTCATCTTCTTCTTCTTCATCTTCTTCTTCTCCTTCTTTTTCTTCACATTTTTCTCCTTCTCCATCTTCACCTTCTTCTCCTTCATCTCCTCCTCTTCTCATTTTCTCCTTCTTCTCCTTCATCTTCTTCTTAGTCTTCTCCTTCTTCTTTCTCTCCTTCTTCTTCTTCTTCTTCTTCTTCTCCTTCATCTTCCTCTTCTCCTTCTTATTCTCCTTCTTTTTCTTAATCATGTTCTTCTTCTTCCTTTTGTTCCTGTTCTTCTTCTTCTTCTTCTTCTTCTACTTCCTCATCATCATCATCATCTTCTTCTTCTTCTTCTTCTTCCTTTTCTTCCTCTTCTTCTTCTTCTTCCTCTTCTTCTACTTTTTCTTCCTCTTCTTCTTCTTCTTCTTCTTTTGCCACTTCTCCCTTTTCTCCTTCTTCTTCTCCTTCTTCTCCTTCTTCTACATCTTCTTCATGATCAAAAGCTTGTCCTTCTTCTCCTTCTTCTTCTTCTTCTTGCTCTTCTTCTGCTTCTTCTCCCTCTTCCCTAACATTTTCTTCTTCTTTTTCTTCTTTATTTTCTCCTTCTTCTTCTTCTAATTCTTCTTCTTCTTCTTCTTCCTCCTCCATTTCTTCCTCTTTTTCTTCTTCTTCCTCCTCTTCTTTATCTTTATCTTCTTCTTCCTCTTCTTCCTTTTCTTCTTCTTCTTCTTCTTCTTCATCTTCTTCTTTTTATTCTCCTTCCACTTCATCATCATCTTCTTCTTGTTCCTCCCCTTCCACTTATTCAACTTCTTCTTCTTCTTCTCCTTCATCATGATCATTATCTTCTTCTTCTTCTCCATCTTCTACTTCTTCTTCTTCTTCTTCTTCATCTTCTTCTTCTTCCTCTTCTTCTTCTTCTTCTTCTTCTTCTCCTTCCTCTTCTTTTTCTTCTTCTTCTTCTACTTCTCCTTCTTCTTAATCTTCCTCTTCTTCTTCTTCTTCTTTTTCTTTTTCTTTTTCTTCCTATTCTACTACTTCTCCTTCATAATCTTCTTCTTCTTCATCTTCTCCTTCTTTTTCATCATCATCTTCTTCTTCTTCTATTTTTTCTTCTTTTTCTTCTTCACCATCTTCTTCCTTTTCCCCTTCTACTTTTGTTCTTCTTCTTCGTCTCCTACTTCTACTAACAGTGACACTACTCTTACTACATCTTCTTCTGGTTCTACTCCTTTTCTCTTTCTCTTCCTTCTAATTTTTCACCTTCTTCTAGTTCATCTTTTTCTCCTTCTTCTTCTTTTCTTTTCTCCATCTTCTTGCTCTTCTTCTCATTCTTTTTCTACTTCTTCTACTTCTTCTTCTTTTCCTTCCTCTTTTTCTTTATCTTTATCTTCTTCTTCTCCTTCTTCTTCCTCTTCTTCTCCTTCTTCTTCTTCTTCTTCTTCACTTTCTACTTCTTTTTTCTCCTTGTTTTTCTTCTCCTTCGACTTCTTTTTCATCTTTGTCTAGTTTTTCTCCTTTTTCTTCTTCTACTTCTTCTTCCACTTCTACTTTTTGCTCTTCTTCTTCCTCCTCTTCCCCTTTTTCTTCTTCTTCTTCTTCTTCTTCTACTTCTTCATCTTCTTTCTCTTCATCCACTTATTCTTCTTCTTCTTCTTCTTCTTCTTCTTATTTGCCTTCTCCTTCTTCTTGTTCTGGTTCTTGTTCTTCTTCATCTTATTCTCCTCCTCTTTTTTCTTTTTCATCATCATCATCTTCTTCTTCTACTTTTTCTTTTTCTTCTTCTTCTCCATAATCGTCTTCTTGTACCACTTTTTCTTCTCCTTCTTCTTTTTCTCCTTCTGTATCTCCTTTTTCTCCTTCTCTTTCTCCTTCTTCTCCTTCTTGTTCTCTTTCATCTCCTTTTTCTTCTTCATCATGTTGTTCTTCATCTTCTTCTTGTCCTACTTCTTCTTGTTGTTCTTCTTCTTTTTTTCTTCTTCCTCTTTCTCTTCATCTTATACTTCTTCTTCTTCTTCTTCTTCCTCTTCCTCTTCCACTTCTTCTTCTTCTTCTTCTTTTACTTCTACTTCCTCTTCCACTTCTTCTTCTTCTTCTTCTTCCTCTCTTCCTTGTTATTCTTCTCCTCCTTCTCCTTCATCTCTTTCTCCTTCTCTACCACCTTCTCCTTCTTCTCGTTCTCCTTCTTCTCCTTCTTATCTTTCTCCTTCTTCTTCTCCATCTCCATCTTCTTCTTCTCGTTCTTTGACTTCTACATTTTCTTCTTCTTCTTTTTCTTCTTCTTCATTTTCTTTTTCTTTTACTTCTTCTTCTTCATCATCATCATCTTCTTCTTCTTCTACTTTTACTTCTTCTTCTTCTTCTTCTTCTTCTTCTTCTTCTTCTTCTCCTTCTTCTCCTTCTTTTCCTTCTTCTTCCTTTTCTTCTTCTTCTCCTTCTTCTTGCTCTTCTTCTTCTTCTACTTCCTCTTTTTCTTCTACCACTTCTTTTTCCTCTTCATCCTCTTCCTCTTCTTCTTCTTCATCTTTTTCTTTTTCTTCATCATCATCTTCTTCTTCTTCTTCTTCTTCTTCTCCTTCTTCTTCTTTTGGTTGTTGTTCTTCATCTTCTTCTTGCTCATCCTCCTCTTTTTCATCATCTTCATCATCTTTTTCTTCTTCTACTCCTTTTTCCACTTCTTGCTTTTCATCTTCTTCTTCTCCTTCTCCTTCTTCTTCTTTTCTCCATCTTATTCTTCATATTCTTCTTCTTCTTCTTCTTCCTCTTATTCTTCTTCTTCTTGTTGTTCTTCTACTTCATTTTCTTCTTCTTCTTCTTGTTTTACTTCTTCTTCTTCTTCCTCTTGTTCTTCCTCATCTTGTTCTTCCTCTTCTTCTTCATCTTCTTCATCTTCCTCTTCTTCTTCTTCCTCTAATATTTCTTCTTCTTCTTGTTCTTCTTTCTTTTCTTCTACTTCTTGTTCTTTTTCTTCTCCATCTTCTTCTTCTTCTTGATCTTCATCTTCTTCTTCTTCTTCTTTTTCATCTCCTTCTTCTCCTTCTTCTCTTTCTCCTCTTTCTTCACCTTCTTCTACTTCTCCTACTTCTCCTTCTTTTTCTCCTTGTTCTCCTTCTCCTTCTTCTTCTCCTTCTTCTTCTTCTTCTCCTTCTCATACTTCTTCTTTTCCTTCCTTTTCATCTTCTTTTTCTTCCTCTTTGTCATTTTCTTTTTCGCATTCTTCTCCTTCTCCTTCTTCTACTCCTTCATTTCCTTCTTCTGCATCTTCTTCTTCTATGTCTTCTTCTTCTTCTTCTTCTTCTTCTTCTTATTTATCTTCTTCTTCTTCTTCTTCTTCTACTTCTTCTCCCTATTCTCCTTCTCCTTCTTCTTACTCTTTTCTTTCTCCTCCTCCTTCTTGTACTCTTTTTTCTCCTTTTTCTACTTCTTCTCATCCTCGTTCTTCTTCTTCTTCTTCTTCTTCTTCTTTTCTTCTTCATCTTCTTTTACTTCGTTTTTTTCTTCATTTTCCTCATCTTCTTCTTCGTCCTCATCATCATGTTCTTCTTCTTCTATTACTATGACTACTACTTCAACTTCTTCTTCTTCTTCTTCTCCTCCTCCTCCTCCTTCTCCTCATCCTCCTAATTCTTCTCCTGCTTCTCCTTCTTGTCCTTCTTGTCTTTCTCCTTTTTCTTCTTCTACCTCTTCTCCTTCTTCCTCACCATCTTCTCCTTATTCCTCTAATCTTTCTTATTATTATTATTCTTCTTCTTCTACTACTTACTCTTCTTCTTCCTCTACTTCTTTGTCATCTTCTTCTTCTTCTTTTACTTCTTCTATTTCTTGTTTTTCTTCTTCCTCTACTTCTTCTTTCTTATCATAATCTTCTTCTTTATCTTCTTCTTCTTCTTGTTCATCTTCTTCTTCTCCTTCTTCTATTTCTTCCCTTTCTGCTTCTTCTAATTCTTTTCCTTCTTTTTCTTCTCTTTCTTCCCCTTCCTCTTCCTCTTCTTTTTCTTCAACTTCAATTTCTTCTTCTACTTCTTCTTTCTCTTCTTCTTCTACCTCTTCATATTCTTGTCCTTCCTTTTCTTCCCCTTCTTCCTTTTCTTCTTCTTTTTCCTCTTCTTATTCTTCATCTTCTTCTTTCTCTTCTATTTCTTCTTCTTCTTCATTCTCTTCTTCTTGTTGTTCTTCTTCTTCTTCTTTCACTTCGACTTCTTCACTTTCTTCTTCATCTTCTTCTTCTTCTTCTTCTTGTTCCTCTTCTTCTTCTTCTTCTTCAACTTTTTCATCATCATCTTGTTCTTCTTCTTCTTCTTCTTCTTCTTTAACTTCTTCTTCATCTACTACTTCTCTTCTACTACTATTACTTCTTCTTCTTCTTCTTCTTGTCATTCTTCTTCTCCTCCTTCTTCAGCTTCTTCTCCACCTTCCCCTTCTTTTTCTCATTCTTCTATTTCCTTTACTTCACCTTCTTCTTTTTCCCCTTCTTCTTCTCCTTCTTCTCCTTCATCCTTTCCTCTTCCCCTACTTCTCTTTCTTCTTCTTCTTGTTCTTTTTCTCCTTCTTCTCTTCCTAATTCCTCTTCTTCACCTTGTTCTTTTTCTTCTTCCCTTCTTCTACTTCTTCTCCTTCCACTTCTTCTTTCTCCTCCTCTTCCCCTCCTTCTTCATCATCATCATCATCATCATCTTCTTCTTCTTCTTCTTCTTCTTCTTCTTCTTTATCTTCTTCTTCTTCTTCTTCTTCTCCTTCTTCTTCTTCTTTTTCTTCTTCTTCTACTTCTTCTCCTTCATCTTCTTCTTCTTCTTCTTCTTCTTCTTCTGCTTCTTCTTCTACTTCTTCTTCTACTTCTCCTTCTTCTTCTACTTCTTCTTCCTCTTCTTCTTCTCCTTCTTTTTCTTCTTCTTCTTGTACTTCTTCTTCTTTGTCTTTTTTGTCTTCTTCTTCTTCTTCTTCTTCATCTTCTTCTTCTTATAGTTCTTCTTCTTCTTCTTCTTCTTAATTTTCTTACTCTTCTTCCCCTTCTTCTTCATCCTCTTCTTCTTGTTCCACTTCTTCATCTTCTTCTTCTTCTACTTCTTCTTCTTCTTTTTCTAATTCTTCTTCTTGTTCTTCTTCATCATCATCTTCTTCTTCTTCTTCTTCTTCTTCTTTTTCTAATTCTTCTTCTTCTTCTTCTTGTTCTTCGTCTTCTTCTTCTTCTTCTTCTTCTTCTTTTTCTTCTTCTTGATCTTTTTCTTCATCTTCTTCTTTTACTTCCTCTTCTACTACTACTTCTTCTTCCACTTATTCTTCATGTTCTTCTTCTTCCTCTTCTTCATCATCAACATCTTCCTCTTCTAATTCTAATTCTTCTCCATCTCCCTGTCCTTCTTATGTTTCATCTCTTTCTCCTTCTTCTCCTGCTTCTTCTTCTCCTTCTTCCCCTTCTACTTCTTCTTCTTCTTCTTCTCCTTCTTTTTCTTCTCCTTCTTCTTCTCCTCTTTATATTCCTTCTTCATCTTCTTTTACATCTCCTTGTTGCTGTTCTTCTTCTTCCCCTTCAACCTCTACTTCTTCTTTTCCTTCTTCTTTCCTTATTCTTCTACTTCAACTTCTTCTTCTTCTTCTTTCTTTTCCTCTTCTTCTACTTTTTCTTCTTCTTCTTCCTCTTTTTCTTTTTTTTCCTCTCCTTCTTCTTCTGCTTCTTCTTCTTCTTCTACTACTTCTTTTTCTTGTTTTTGTTCTTCTTCTTCTTCTTCTTCTTCTTCTACTTCTACTTCTTCTTCTTCTTCTTCTTCTTTTTCCACTTCTTCCTCTTTTTCTTCTTCTTCCTTTTCTTTTACTTGTTCTTCTTCATCATCATCTTCTTCTTCTTCTTCTTTGTCTACTTCTTCTCCTTCTCCTTCTACTTCTTCATCTCTTTCTCCTTCATTTAATTCTTCTCCTTCTTCTCCTTCTTCTTTTCTTTTGTCTTCATCTTCTTGTTCTTGTCCTACTTCTTCTTCTTCTTCTTTTTCCTCTTCTTATTCTTCCTCTTCTTCTTCTTCTTCTTCTTCTTCTTCTTCTTCTACTTATTCTTCTTCTTCTCCTTCTTCTTCCTCTTCTTCTTCTTCTTCACCGTCTTCTTCCTTTTCTTCTTCTTCTTCTTCGTCTTCTTCTTTTTCTTCTTCTTCTTCTTCTACGTCGTCTTCTTCTTCTTCTTCTTCTCCTTCTTCTTTTTCTTCTTCTTCTTCTTCTTTGTCGACTTCTTCTTCTTCTTCTTCTACTTCCCCTCCTTCTTTTTTGACTACTTCTCCTTCTCCTTCTGCATGTTCTCCTTCTTCTACTTCTCCTCCTTCTCCTTCTTTTTCACCTTTTTTTTTTCTCCTTCCTCTACTTCATCTTTGCTTCTTCTTCTTCTCCTTCTTCTTCTTCTCCTCCTACTTCTTCTGCTAATTCTTCTTCTAGTACTTCTACTTCTTTTTCTTCTTCTTCTTCCTCTCCTTCTCCTTCTCCTCCTTCTTCTTCTTCTACTTCTTCTTCTTTGTCTTCTTCTTCTTCTTCCATTACTATTTGTTCTTCATCTACTTCTTCCTGTTCTTCTACTTCTTCTTCTTCCACATATTCTTCTTCCACATATTCTTCTTCCTCTTCTTCTTCTTCTTCTTCTTCTTCTTCCTCTTCTTCCTCTTCTTCCTTTTCATCTTCTTCTTCCTCTTTATCTTCTTCTTCTTCTTCGTCTTCTTCTTCTTCAACTTATTCTTCTTCTTCTTTTTCTTCTTCTTTTGCTTCTTCTTCCTCTACAATTACTTGTTCTCTTTCTTCTCCTGCTTCTACTTCTTCTTCTTCTTCTTCTTCTTCTTCTTCTTCTTCTTCCCCTCCAAAAATTTCTTCTTCTCCTTTTCTTCATCTCCTTCTTCTCCTTCGTCTTCTTCTCCTTCTACTTCTCTCCTTCTACTTCCCC
>JAIUJO010002457.1:80000-90000 GCA_023846275.1 Vanilla planifolia
GTATAATTCTTATTCTTATTATTCTTCTTCTTCTATTTCTTTTATTTCTACTTCTTCTTCTTCTTCTCCTTATACTACTTCTTTTCCTTCTCCATTTTCTTCTTCTTCTCCCTCTTTTTCTCCTTCTCTTTCCTATCTTTCTTCTCCTTCTTCTCCTTCTCATTCTTCTCTTTCTTCTTCTTCTTCTTCTTCATCATCTTCTTACTCTTCTTCTTCTTCTTCTTCATCTTCTTATTCTTCTTCTTCTTCTTCTTCTTCTTCTTCTTCTTCTTCCTCTTCTTCTTCTTCATAATCATCTTCTTCTTCTTCTACTTCTTCTTCTTCATCTTCTTCTTCTCTTTTATCTTCTTCCTACTCTTCTTCCTCTTCAAATTCTAATTCTACTTCTTTTTCTTCTTTATCTTCTTTTTCTTCTTGTCCTTTTTCCACTTCTTCTTCTTCTTTTTCTTTTTCTTCTTCTTCTCCTTACTCTTCTTCTTCTTCTTCTACTTCTTCTTCCTCTCCTTCTCCTTCTTTTATTCATTCTTCTCCATTTTGTTGTCCTTCTTCTTCTTTTTTCTTCTTCTTCTTCCACTTCTTCTTCTTCTTCTACATCTTCTTCTTCTTCCTCTTCTCCCTTTTCTTCCTCTTCTTCTTCATCCTCTTTTTCTTTCTTCTTCCTCTTCTTCTTCTTCTTCTTCTTCTTCTCCTTTTCATTCTTCTTCTTCTTCTCCTTAATCTTCTTCTTCTTCTTCTTCTTCCTCCATTTTATTTGGATCCAATTCTTCCCCTCTTCTTCTTCTTCTTCTTCTTCTTCCTCTTCTTCTTCTTCTTCTTTTTCTTCTTCCCCTTCTTCTTCTTCTTCTTCTTCTTCCTCTTCATCTTCTTCTTCTTCTGCCACCGCCTCTTCTTCTTCCTCTTCAATTTCATCTTCTTCCTCTTCTTCTCCTTCATTTTCTTTTTCTTCATCATCACCATGATCTTCTTCTCCTTTTTCTTCTCCTACTACTACTACTACTACTTCTTCTGCTTCTTCTTGTGGATCTTCTTTTTCGTCTACTACTTCTTCAACTTCTTTTTCGTCTTCTTTTTCTTCTTTTTCTTCTTCATCTTCTTCTTTTTCATCATCTTCTTCATCTTCTTCTTCTTCCACTTCTTCTTCTTCTTCATTTTCTTCTTTATATTCTTCTGCTTTTCGTTCTTCTTCTACAACTACTACTTCTTCTTCATCTTCTTCTTCTTATTTTTTGTTTCTTCTTTTCTCCTCCTTCTTCTCCTTCTTCTCTTTCTTCTCTTTCTTCTCTTTCTTCCTTTTTCTATTTCTTCTCCTTCTCCTTCTTCTCCATCTTTTCTTTTTTCTTCTTCTTCTGCTACTTTTTCTCCTTCTTCTACTTCTCCATCTTCTTCTCGTTCTTCTTCTTCTTCCTCTTCATATTCATCATCATCATCTTCTTCTTCTTCTTCTTCTTCATTTTCTGATTCTTCTATTTCCTCCTCTTTTTTCTTCTTCTTCATATTCTTCTTCCTTTTCTTCTTCTTTTTTTTTTCTTCTTCTTCTTCTCCTTCTCCTTCTCCTTCTTCCCTTTCTCCTTCTTCTCATTCTTCTCCATCTTGTCCTTCTTCTTCTTCTCTATTTTCTACTCCTTCTAGTTCTTCTCATTCTTCTTCTCCTTCTTCTTCTCCTTCATCTTCTCCTTCTTCTTCTTCTTCTTCTTCTCCTTCTATTACTTCTTCCCCTTCTTTGTCAACTTCTTCTTCATCTTTTTCTTCATCTTCTTCTTCTTACTTTTCTTCTTCTCTTTCTTCTTCTTCTTCTTCTTCTTCTTCTTCTTCCTCTTTTTCTTCTTCTTCTACCTCTTCTTCTTCTTTTTCTTCATCTTCCTCTTCATCCTCTTTTTCTTCTTCTTCTTCTTCTTCTTCTTCTTCTTCTTTCTACTTCTTCTTCTTCTCCTTCTTCCTTTTCTACTTCTTTTTCTTCTTCTTCGTCCTCTTCTTTTTCTACATCTTCTTTTTCTAAAGCTTCTTCTTTGTCTCATTCTTTGTCTTGTTCTTCTCCGTCTTCTTCATCTTCTTCTTCTTCTTCTACTTCTTCAGGTTCTTCTTCTTCTTCTTCTTCTTCTACTTGGTCATCAACTTCATCTTCTTCTTCTTCTTCTTTTATACTTCTTCTTATTCTTTTTCTTCTTCTTCTTCCTCTTCTTCTTCTTTATCTTCTTCCACTTCTTCTCCGTTTTCTCCTACTTCTTCTCCTTCTTCACCATCATTTACATCTTCTTCTCCAACTTCTTCTCCTTCTTCTCCTTCTTCTCCTTCTTCTTCTTCTTCTCCTTCTTCTCCTTCTTCTTCTTCTTCTTGCTCTTCTTCTACTTCTTCTACCTCTTCTTTAGCTTCTTCTTCTTCTTCTTTTTATTTAATTTCATCTTCTTCTTCTTCCACTTCTTCTCCTCCTCCTTCTTCGTCTTCTTTCGCTTCTTCCTCTTCTTCTTCTTCTTCATTTTCATCTTCTTCTTCTTCTTCTTCTTCTTCTCCTTCTTTTTCTTCACATTCTTCTCCTTCTCCATCTTCACCTTCTTCTCCTTCATCTCCTCCTCTTCTCATTTTCTCCTTCTTCTCCTTCATCTTCTTCTTAGTCTTCTCCTTCTTCTTTCTCTCCTTCTTCTTCTTCTTCTTCTTCTTCTCCTTCATCTTCCTCTTCTCCTTCTTATTCTCCTTCTTTTTCTTAATCATGTTCTTCTTCTTCCTTTTGTTCCTGTTCTTCTTCTTCTTCTTCTTCTTCTACTTCCTCATCATCATCATCTTCTTCTTCTTCTTCTTCTTCTTCCTTTTCTTCCTCTTCTTCTTCTTCTTCCTCTTCTTCTACTTTTTCTTCCTCTTCTTCTTCTTCTTCTTCTTTTGCCACTTCTCCCTTTTCTCCTTCTTCTTCTCCTTCTTCTCCTTCTTCTACATCTTCTTCATGATCTAAAGCTTGTCCTTCTTCTCCTTCTTCTTCTTCTTCTTGCTCTTCTTCTGCTTCTTCTCCCTCTTCCCTAACATTTTCTTCTTCTTTTTCTTCTTTATTTTCTCCTTCTTCTTCTTCTAATTCTTCTTCTTCTTCTTCTTCCTCCTCCATTTCTTCCTCTTTTTCTTCTTCTTCCTCCTCTTCTTTATCTTTATCTTCTTCTTCCTCTTCTTCCTTTTCTTCTTCTTCTTCTTCTTCTTCATCTTCTTCTTTTTATTCTCCTTCCACTTCATCATCATCTTCTTCTTGTTCCTCCCCTTCCACTTATTCAACTTCTTCTTCTTCTTCTCCTTCATCATGATCATTATCTTCTTCTTCTTCTCCATCTTCTACTTCTTCTTCTTCTTCTTCTTCATCTTCTTCTTCTTCCTCTTCTTCTTCTTCTTCTTCTTCTTCTCCTTCCTCTTCTTTTTCTTCTTCTTCTTCTACTTCTCCTTCTTCTTAATCTTCCTCTTCTTCTTCTTCTTCTTTTTCTTTTTCTTTTTCTTCCTATTCTACTACTTCTCCTTCATAATCTTCTTCTTCTTCATCTTCTCCTTCTTTTTCATCATCATCTTCTTCTTCTTCTATTTTTTCTTCTTTTTCTTCTTCACCATCTTCTTCCTTTTCCCCTTCTACTTTTGTTCTTCTTCTTCGTCTCCTACTTCTACTAACAGTGACACTACTCTTACTACATCTTCTTCTGGTTCTACTCCTTTTCTCTTTCTCTTCCTTCTAATTTTTCACCTTCTTCTAGTTCATCTTTTTCTCCTTCTTCTTCTTTTCTTTTCTCCATCTTCTTGCTCTTCTTCTCATTCTTTTTCTACTTCTTCTACTTCTTCTTCTTTTCCTTCCTCTTTTTCTTTATCTTCTTCTTCTCCTTCTTCTTCCTCTTCTTCTCCTTCTTCTTCTTCTTCTTCTTCACTTTCTACTTCTTTTTTCTCCTTGTTTTTCTTCTCCTTCGACTTCTTTTTCATCTTTGTCTAGTTTTTCTCCTTTTTCTTCTTCTACTTCTTCTTCCACTTCTACTTTTTGCTCTTCTTCTTCCTCCTCTTCCCCTTTTTCTTCTTCTTCTTCTTCTTCTTCTACTTCTTCATCTTCTTTCTCTTCATCCACTTATTCTTCTTCTTCTTCTTCTTCTTCTTCTTATTTGCCTTCTCCTTCTTCTTGTTCTGGTTCTTGTTCTTCTTCATCTTATTCTCCTCCTCTTTTTTCTTTTTCATCATCATCATCTTCTTCTTCTACTTTTTCTTTTTCTTCTTCTTCTCCATAATCGTCTTCTTGTACCACTTTTTCTTCTCCTTCTTCTTTTTCTCCTTCTGTATCTCCTTTTTCTCCTTCTCTTTCTCCTTCTTCTCCTTCTTGTTCTCTTTCATCTCCTTTTTCTTCTTCATCATGTTGTTCTTCATCTTCTTCTTGTCCTACTTCTTCTTGTTGTTCTTCTTCTTTTTTTCTTCTTCCTCTTTCTCTTCATCTTATACTTCTTCTTCTTCTTCTTCTTCCTCTTCCTCTTCCACTTCTTCTTCTTCTTCTTCTTTTACTTCTACTTCCTCTTCCACTTCTTCTTCTTCTTCTTCTTCCTCTCTTCCTTGTTATTCTTCTCCTCCTTCTCCTTCATCTCTTTCTCCTTCTCTACCACCTTCTCCTTCTTCTCGTTCTCCTTCTTCTCCTTCTTATCTTTCTCCTTCTTCTTCTCCATCTCCATCTTCTTCTTCTCGTTCTTTGACTTCTACATTTTCTTCTTCTTCTTTTTCTTCTTCTTCATTTTCTTTTTCTTTTACTTCTTCTTCTTCATCATCATCATCTTCTTCTTCTTCTACTTTTACTTCTTCTTCTTCTTCTTCTTCTTCTTCTTCTTCTTCTTCTCCTTCTTCTCCTTCTTTTCCTTCTTCTTCCTTTTCTTCTTCTTCTCCTTCTTCTTGCTCTTCTTCTTCTTCTACTTCCTCTTTTTCTTCTACCACTTCTTTTTCCTCTTCATCCTCTTCCTCTTCTTCTTCTTCATCTTTTTCTTTTTCTTCATCATCATCTTCTTCTTCTTCTTCTTCTTCTTCTCCTTCTTCTTCTTTTGGTTGTTGTTCTTCATCTTCTTCTTGCTCATCCTCCTCTTTTTCATCATCTTCATCATCTTTTTCTTCTTCTACTCCTTTTTCCACTTCTTGCTTTTCATCTTCTTCTTCTCCTTCTCCTTCTTCTTCTTTTCTCCATCTTATTCTTCATATTCTTCTTCTTCTTCTTCTTCCTCTTATTCTTCTTCTTCTTGTTGTTCTTCTACTTCATTTTCTTCTTCTTCTTCTTGTTTTACTTCTTCTTCTTCTTCCTCTTGTTCTTCCTCATCTTGTTCTTCCTCTTCTTCTTCATCTTCTTCATCTTCCTCTTCTTCTTCTTCCTCTAATATTTCTTCTTCTTCTTGTTCTTCTTTCTTTTCTTCTACTTCTTGTTCTTTTTCTTCTCCATCTTCTTCTTCTTCTTGATCTTCATCTTCTTCTTCTTCTTCTTTTTCATCTCCTTCTTCTCCTTCTTCTCTTTCTCCTCTTTCTTCACCTTCTTCTACTTCTCCTACTTCTCCTTCTTTTTCTCCTTGTTCTCCTTCTCCTTCTTCTTCTCCTTCTTCTTCTTCTTCTCCTTCTCATACTTCTTCTTTTCCTTCCTTTTCATCTTCTTTTTCTTCCTCTTTGTCATTTTCTTTTTCGCATTCTTCTCCTTCTCCTTCTTCTACTCCTTCATTTCCTTCTTCTGCATGTTCTTCTTCTATGTCTTCTTCTTCTTCTTCTTCTTCTTCTTCTTATTTATCTTCTTCTTCTTCTTCTTCTTCTACTTCTTCTCCCTATTCTCCTTCTCCTTCTTCTTACTCTTTTCTTTCTCCTCCTCCTTCTTGTACTCTTTTTTCTCCTTTTTCTACTTCTTCTCATCCTCGTTCTTCTTCTTCTTCTTCTTCTTCTTCTTTTCTTCTTCATCTTCTTTTACTTCGTTTTTTTCTTCATTTTCCTCATCTTCTTCTTCGTCCTCATCATCATGTTCTTCTTCTTCTATTACTATGACTACTACTTCAACTTCTTCTTCTTCTTCTTCTCCTCCTCCTCCTCCTTCTCCTCATCCTCCTAATTCTTCTCCTGCTTCTCCTTCTTGTCCTTCTTGTCTTTCTCCTTTTTCTTCTTCTACCTCTTCTCCTTCTTCCTCACCATCTTCTCCTTATTCCTCTAATCTTTCTTATTATTATTATTCTTCTTCTTCTACTACTTACTCTTCTTCTTCCTCTACTTCTTTGTCATCTTCTTCTTCTTCTTTTACTTCTTCTATTTCTTGTTTTTCTTCTTCCTCTACTTCTTCTTTCTTATCATAATCTTCTTCTTTATCTTCTTCTTCTTCTTGTTCATCTTCTTCTTCTCCTTCTTCTATTTCTTCCCTTTCTGCTTCTTTTAATTCTTTTCCTTCTTTTTCTTCTCTTTCTTCCCCTTCCTCTTCCTCTTCTTTTTCTTCAACTTCAATTTCTTCTTCTACTTCTTCTTTCTCTTCTTCTTCTACCTCTTCATATTCTTGTCCTTCCTTTTCTTCCCCTTCTTCCTTTTCTTCTTCTTTTTCCTCTTCTTATTCTTCATCTTCTTCTTTCTCTTCTATTTCTTCTTCTTCTTCATTCTCTTCTTCTTGTTGTTCTTCTTCTTCTTCTTTCACTTCGACTTCTTCACTTTCTTCTTCATCTTCTTCTTCTTCTTCTTCTTGTTCCTCTTCTTCTTCTTCTTCTTCAACTTTTTCATCATCATCTTGTTCTTCTTCTTCTTCTTCTTCTTCTTTAACTTCTTCTTCATCTACTACTTCTCTTCTACTACTATTACTTCTTCTTCTTCTTCTTCTTGTCATTCTTCTTCTCCTCCTTCTTCAGCTTCTTCTCCACCTTCCCCTTCTTTTTCTCATTCTTCTATTTCCTTTACTTCACCTTCTTCTTTTTCCCCTTCTTCTTCTCCTTCTTCTCCTTCATCCTTTCCTCTTCCCCTACTTCTCTTTCTTCTTCTTCTTGTTCTTTTTCTCCTTCTTCTCTTCCTAATTCCTCTTCTTCACCTTGTTCTTTTTCTTCTTCCCTTCTTCTACTTCTTCTCCTTCCACTTCTTCTTTCTCCTCCTCTTCCCCTCCTTCTTCATCATCATCATCATCATCATCATCTTCTTCTTCTTCTTCTTCTTCTTCTTCTTCTTTATCTTCTTCTTCTTCTTCTTCTTCTCCTTCTTCTTCTTCTTTTTCTTCTTCTTCTACTTCTTCTCCTTCATCTTCTTCTTCTTCTCCTTCTTCTTCTTCTGCTTCTTCTTCTACTTCTTCTTCTACTTCTCCTTCTTCTTCTACTTCTTCTTCTTCCTCTTCTTCTTCTCCTTCTTTTTCTTCTTCTTCTTGTACTTCTTCTTCTTTGTCTTTTTTGTCTTCTTCTTCTTCTTCTTCTTCATCTTCTTCTTCTTATAGTTCTTCTTCTTCTTCTTCTTCTTAATTTTCTTACTCTTCTTCCCCTTCTTCTTCATCCTCTTCTTCTTGTTCCACTTCTTCATCTTCTTCTTCTTCTACTTCTTCTTCTTCTTTTTCTAATTCTTCTTCTTGTTCTTCTTCATCATCATCTTCTTCTTCTTCTGCTTCTTCTTCTTTTTCTAATTCTTCTTCTTCTTCTTCTTGTTCTTCGTCTTCTTCTTCTTCTTCTTCTTCTTCTTTTTCTTCTTCTTGATCTTTTTCTTCATCTTCTTCTTTTACTTCCTCTTCTACTACTACTTCTTCTTCCACTTATTCTTCATGTTCTTCTTCTTCCTCTTCTTCATCATCAACATCTTCCTCTTCTAATTCTAATTCTTCTCCATCTCCCTGTCCTTCTTATGTTTCATCTCTTTCTCCTTCTTCTCCTGCTTCTTCTTCTCCTTCTTCCCCTTCTACTTCTTCTTCTTCTTCTTCTCCTTCTTTTTCTTCTCCTTCTTCTTCTCCTCTTTATATTCCTTCTTCATCTTCTTTTACATCTCCTTGTTGCTGTTCTTCTTCTTCCCCTTCAACCTCTACTTCTTCTTTTCCTTCTTCTTTCCTTATTCTTCTACTTCAACTTCTTCTTCTTCTTCTTTCTTTTCCTCTTCTTCTACTTTTTCTTCTTCTTCTTCCTCTTTTTCTTTTTTTTCCTCTCCTTCTTCTTCTGCTTCTTCTTCTTCTTCTACTACTTCTTTTTCTTGTTTTTGTTCTTCTTCTTCTTCTTCTTCTTCTTCTACTTCTACTTCTTCTTCTTCTTCTTCTTCTTTTTCCACTTCTTCCTCTTTTTCTTCTTCTTCCTTTTCTTTTACTTGTTCTTCTTCATCATCATCTTCTTCTTCTTCTTCTTTGTCTACTTCTTCTCCTTCTCCTTCTACTTCTTCATCTCTTTCTCCTTCATTTAATTCTTCTCCTTCTTCTCCTTCTTCTTTTCTTTTGTCTTCATCTTCTTGTTCTTGTCCTACTTCTTCTTCTTCTTCTTTTTCCTCTTCTTATTCTTCCTCTTCTTCTTCTTCTTCTTCTTCTTCTTCTTCTTCTACTTATTCTTCTTCTTCTCCTTCTTCTTCCTCTTCTTCTTCTTCTTCACCGTCTTCTTCCTTTTCTTCTTCTTCTTCTTCGTCTTCTTCTTTTTCTTCTTCTTCTTCTTCTACGTCGTCTTCTTCTTCTTCTTCTTCTCCTTCTTCTTTTTCTTCTTCTTCTTCTTCTTTGTCGACTTCTTCTTCTTCTTCTACTACTTCCCCTCCTTCTTTTTTGACTACTTCTCCTTCTCCTTCTGCATGTTCTCCTTCTTCTACTTCTCCTCCTTCTCCTTCTTTTTCACCTTTTTTTTTTCTCCTTCCTCTACTTCATCTTTGCTTCTTCTTCTTCTCCTTCTTCTTCTTCTCCTCCTACTTCTTCTGCTAATTCTTCTTCTAGTACTTCTACTTCTTTTTCTTCTTCTTCTTCCTCTCCTTCTCCTTCTCCTCCTTCTTCTTCTTCTACTTCTTCTTCTTTGTCTTCTTCTTCTTCTTCCATTACTATTTGTTCTTCATCTACTTCTTCCTGTTCTTCTACTTCTTCTTCTTCCACATATTCTTCTTCCACATATTCTTCTTCCTCTTCTTCTTCTTCTTCTTCTTCTTCTTCCTCTTCTTCCTTTTCATCTTCTTCTTCCTCTTTATCTTCTTCTTCTTCTTCGTCTTCTTCTTCTTCAACTTATTCTTCTTCTTCTTTTTCTTCTTCTTTTGCTTCTTCTTCCTCTACAATTACTTGTTCTCTTTCTTCTCCTGCTTCTACTTCTTCTTCTTCTTCTTCTTCTTCTTCTTCTTCTTCCCCTCCAAAAATTTCTTCTTCTCCTTTTCTTCATCTCCTTCTTCTCCTTCGTCTTCTTCTCCTTCTACTTCTCTCCTTCTACTTCCCCTTCTTCTTCTTGATCTTCTTCTTTTTCTACTTCCTCTTCTTCTACTTCTTCTTGTTCTTCTTCCTCTTCTTCTTCTTCTTACTCTTTTTCCACTTCTTCTTTTTTATGTTCTTGTTATTATTATTATTCTTCATCATCTTCTTCTTCTTTTTCTTCTTTTTATTCTTCTTCTTCATCTCCTTCTTCGTCTTCTCCATCGTATTCTTCTTCTTATTCTTCCTCTTCCTCATCTTGTTGTTGTTCTTCTTCTCCTTCTTCTACTTCTTCTCCTTTTTCTTCTTCTTGTTCTTCTCCTACTTCCTCAACTTTTTCTTCTTCCTCTTCTTCTTCTCCTTCCTCTTCTCCTTCTTCTTCCTCTTCTTCATCTTCAACTCCTTTTTCTTCTTTTTCTTCTTCCACTTCCTCTTGTTCTTCTTCTTTTTCTTCTTCTTATTCTTCTTCTTCTTCCTCTTCCACCTCTTCTTCTTCTTCTTCTAATTATTCTTCTTCTAATTTTTGTTCTTCTTCTTCTACTTTGTTTTCTTCTACTTCTTTTTCTTCTTCTTCAACTTCTTCTTCTTCTAATTTTTCTTCATTTTCTTCATCTTCTTCTTCTTCTTGTTCTTATTCATCATCTTCTTCTTCTTTTTCTTCGTCTTCTTCTCCTTCTCCTTCTCTTTCTT
>JAIUJO010001843.1:0-7500 GCA_023846275.1 Vanilla planifolia
AAGAAGAAGAAGAAGAAGAAGAACAAAAGTAAGAAGAAGAAGAAGAACAAGAGGAAGAAATAGTAGAAGAAGGAGAAGAACGGGAAGAAGAAGAGGAAGAAAAAAAGAAAGAAGTAGAAGGGTAAGAAGAAGAATAATAAGAATAAGAATAAGAAGAAGAAGAAGAAGAAGAAGAAAAAGAAGAAGAACGAGAAAAAGAGGAAGAAAAAGAGGTGGAGGAGGAGGAAGAAGAAGAAGAAGAATGTGAAGAAGTAGAAGAAGAAGAAGAAGAAGAAGAAGAAGAAGAATAAGGCGAGGAAGAAGAAGTACTAGAAGATGAAGAAGAAGTTGAAGTAGAAGTAGATGAAGAAGAGGAAGAGGAAGAAGAAGAAGAAGGAGAAATAGTAGTAGTAGTTGTAGAAGAAGAAGAAGAAGGAGATGAAGAAGAAGAAGTAGAAGAAGTTGAAGAAGAAGAATACGATTGGGAAGAAGATGAAGAAAAAGAAGAAGAATAAGAAAAAAAGTGGAAGTAGATAAACAAGAAGAAGAAGAAGAATAGGAACAGGATGTGGAAGAAGAAGAAGAAGAAGATGAAGAAGAAGAAGAAGAAGAAGAAGAAAAGGAAGTTGTTGTAATGTTAGTAGAAGAAGAAGAAGAAAAGCAAGAAGAAGAAGAAGAGGAAGAAGAAGATAGATGAAAATGAAGAAGAAGAAGAACAAGAACAAGAATGAGATGATGATGAAGAAGAAGAATAAAGAAGAAGAACACAAAGAAGAAGAAGAAGAAGAAGAAGAAAAGGAAGTTGTTGTAATGTTAGTAGAAGAAGAAGAAAAGCAAGAAGAAGAAGAAGAGGAAGAAGAAGATAGATGAAAATGAAGAAGAAGAAGAACAAGAACAAGAATGAGATGATGATGAAGAAGAAGAATAAAGAAGAAGAACACAAAGAAGAAGAAGAAGAAGAAGAAGGAGAAGAAGGAGAAGTAGAAGAAGAAGAAGAAGAAGGAAAAGATGAAGAAGATGACGATGACAAAGAAGAACAAGAAAAGGAGGAGGAAGAAGGAGAAGAAGAAGAAGAAGAAGAACTAGAAGAAGAATTAAAAGAGGAAGAAGAAGACAAAAATGAAGAAGAAAAAGAAGAAGAAAGAAAAGAAAAAAAGAAGAGGAAGAAGAAGAAGGAAAAAGAGAAGAAGAAGAAGAAGAATTAGAAGGAGAAGAAGAAGAAGAAGAAGAAGAAGAAGGACGGGAAGAAGTAAAAGTAGTAGTAGAAGAAGAAGAAGAAGAAGAGGAAGAACAATAAAAGGAGGAGAAGAAGAAGAAGAAGAAGAAAAGAAGAAGTTGATGGCAATGATGATGATGATAATTAAGGAGAAGAAGAACAAGAAGTAGAAGATAAACAAGAAATATAATAATAAGAAGAAGAGAAAGAATAGGAGGGGAAATAAAAGAAGAAGAAAAAGAAGACAAAAATGAAGAAGAGAAAAAAAAAGTCAAAGAAGAAGAAGAAAAAGAAGATGAAAAATAAGATGAAAAAGAAGAAGATGATGATAACTATTTTGATGAAGAACAAGAAGAAGAAGAAAAAGAAGGAGAAAAAGAAGGAGATGAAGAAGAAGGAGAAGAAAAAGTAGAAGAAGAAGACGGGAAGAAGAAGATGAAGAAAAGTTTAAGAAGAGAAGAAGAAGAAGAAGAAGTAGATGAAGAAAAAGTAGTTGTAGTAGTACTAGAAGAAGAAGAAGAAGAAGAAAAAGAAGAAAGTAATGAAGAAGAAGGAAAAGAAGAAGAACAAGATGATGAAGAAGAACAAGTAGATGATGATGATGATGTTGGAGAAGAAGAAGACGAAGAATAAGAAGTTGAAGAAGAAGCAAAGAAAAAGAAGAAGATGAAGAAGGAGAGGAAAAAGATGAAGAAGAAGAAGAAGAAGAAAAAGTAGAGGAAGATGAAGTATAAGAAGGAGAGGAACAAGGAGAAAAAGAAGTAGAATAAGAAGAAGAAGAAGAAGAAGAAGAAGAAGGATATGTAGAAAGAGAAGAAGCAGGAGAAGAAGAAGAAGCAGAAGAAGAAGAATAAGAAGTTGAAGAAGAAGAGGAAGAACAAGAAGAAGTTCATGATGATCATGATGATGAAGAAGAAGAAGAGGAAGAAGAAGAAGTCAAAGAAGAAGAAGAAGTCAAAGAAGAAGAAGAAGAAAGAGAAGAATTAGAAGAACATGAAGAAGAAGAGTAACTAGAAGAAGAAGAAGAAAAAGAATTAGAAGCAAAGGAAGAGGTACAAGAAGAAGAAGAAGAAGAATAAAAAGATGAAGAATAAGACGAAGAAGAAGAAGAAGAAGAAGAAGAAGAAGAAGAAGAAGAAGCGGAAGAAGAAGAAGAAGAAAAAGAAGCAAGAAAAGAAGAAGAAGAAGATGATGATTATGATGATTGTGATGATGAGGTAGAAGAAGAATAAGAAAAAGAGAAAGAAAAATAAGTTGAAAAAGAAAATGAAGTAGAAGAAGAAAAAGAAGGAAAAGACCTAGAAGAAGAATAGAAAGTGAAAGAAGAAGAAAAAGAAGAAGAAGAAGAAGAAGAGGATGAAAAAGGACAAGAAGAAGAAGACAAAGAAGAAGTTGAACATGAAGAAGATAAAGAAGAAGAAGACGGAGAAGAATAAAGAGAAGAAGTGGGAGAAGAATTAAAAGAAGAAGAAGAAGTAGAAGAAGAAGAAGAAGAAGAAGAAAAGAAGAAGAAGAAGTAGAAGATGATGATGATGTCAATGATGAAGAAGTAAAAGAAGTATTAGAATATGTAGAAGATGTAGAAGAAGAAGAAGAAGAAGAAGAGCTAGATGAAGAAGAATAAGAAGAAGAAGAACATGAAGAAGTAGAAGTAAAAATAGAAGTAGAAGAGGAAGAAGAAGAAGAAGTAGAAGAAGAAGTAGAAGAAGGAGAAGAAGTAAAAGTTGAAGAAGAAGAAGAAGGAGAAGGACGAGGAGGAGAAGAAGAAGAATAACAAGAAGAAGAATAAGATAAGAAGAAGAGGAATAAGAAGAAGAAGAGGAAGAAGAAGAAGAAGAATATGACGAAGAAGAAGGTGAAGCAGAAGTACAAGAGAATAAAAAGAAGAACAGGAAGAAGAAGAAGAAGAGCAAGAGAAAGATGAATAAGAAGAGCAAGAGCAAGATGAATAAGAAGGAGAAGAAGAAGAAGATGATGATGATGATGATAAAGAACAAGAAGATTAGTTGGAAAAATAATAGAAAAGAAGAAGAATAAAAAGAAAATGAAGAAGATGAAGAAGGAGTAGAAAAAGGAGAAGAACAAGAGGAAGAAGAAGATGAAGAAAAAGTTTAAAAAGAGGAAGAGCAAAAAGATGAGTAACAAGAAGAAGAAATAGGATATGAAGAAGAAGTTGAAGAAGAACAAGTAGTAGAAGAAGATGAAAAAGAAGAAGAAGAAGAAGAAGAAGAAGAAGAAGTTGATGAAGAAAATGAAGAGAAAGAAGATGAGAAGGAGGAAGAAGAAGAAGAAGAAGAAACAAAGAAGAAGTCGAAGAAGAAGAAGAAGAAGAAGAAGAAAAAGAAAAAGACGAAGAAGGTAATGACGATGTTGATCAAGAACAAGAAGAAGAAGAATATAAAGAAGAAAAGAAGATGACGAAAAAGAAGAAGAAGAAGAAGAAGAAGCAGAAGAAGAAGATGTAGAACAAGAAGAAGAAGAAGAGGAGGTGGAGGAAGAAGGAGAACAAAATGACGAAGAAGATGATGAAGAAGAAGAAGAAGCAAAAGTGGAAGAAGAAGAAAAGAATGAGGAAGTTGTAGAAGAAAAACAACAAGAAGAAAAAGAACAAAAATCAAGAAAAAGAAGAGCAAGAAGAAGTAGAAGAAGTAGAAGAAGAAGAAGAAGAAGAAGAAGTAAAAGTTGAAGAAGAAGAAGAAGGAGAAGGACGAGGAGGAGAACAAGAAGAATAACAAGAAGAAGAATAAGACTAAGAAGAAGAGGAATAAGAAGAAGAAGAGGCGGAAGAAGAAGATGAAGAAGAGGAAGAAGAAGAAGAAGAATATGAAGAAGAAGAAGGTGAAGCAGAAGTAGAAGAGAATAAAAAGAAGAATAGGAAGAAGAAGAAGAAGAGCAAGAGAAAGATGAATAAGAAGAGCAAGAGCAAGATGAATAAGAAGGAGAAGAAGAACAAGAAGATGATGATGATGATAAAGAAAAAGAAGATTAGTAGGAAAAATAATAGAAAAGAAGAAGAATAAAAAGAAAATGAAGAAGATGAAGAAGGAGTAGAAAAAGGAGAAGAACAAGAGGAAAAAGAAGATGAAGAAAAAGTTTAAAAAGAGGAAGAGCAAAAAGATGAGTAACAAGTAGAAGAAAGAGGATATGAAGAAGAAGTTGAAGAAGAACAAGTAGTAGAAGAAGATGAAAAAGAAGAAGAAGAAGAAGAAGAAGAAGAAGAAGTTGATGAAGAAAATGAAGAGAAAGAAGATGAGAAGGAGGAAGAAGAAGAAGAAGAAGAAGAAGTCGAAGAAGAAGAAGAAGAAGAAGAAGAAAAAGAAAAAGACGAAGAAGGTAATGACGATGTTGATCCAGAACAAGAAGAAGAAGAATATAAAGAAGAAAAGAAGATGACGAAAAAGAAGAAGAAGAAGAAGAAGAAGCAGAAGAAGAAGATGTAGAACAAGAAGAAGAAGAAGAGGAGGTGGAGGAAGAAGGAGAACAAAATGACGAAGAAGATGATGAAGAAGAAGAAGAAGCAAAAGTGGAAGAAGAAGAAAAGAAAGAGGAAGTTGTAGAAGAAAAAGAAGAAGAAGAAAAAGAACAAAAAGATCAAGAAAAAGAAGAGCAAGAAGAAGTAGAAGAAGATGAAGAAGAAGAAGAAGAGGTAGAAGAAGAAGATAAAGAAGAAGAAGAGAAGAAGAAGAAGATGATGATGATGATGATGTTGAAGAAGAAGAAGAAGAAGAAGAAGAACAAGAAGAAGAAGAAGAAGAAGAAGAAGAACAAGAAGAAGAAGAAAAGAAGAAGGAGAGTAGAGGAAGAAGAAGGAGAAGTAGAAGAAGAAGAACAAGAATGATAAAAAGAAATAGTTGAATAAAAAGAAGTAGAAGAAAAAGAAGAAAAAGAGGAAGATGCAGAAAAAATAAAAGAGGAAAAATAAGAAGAATTAAAAAATTAAGCAAAAGAAGAAGAAGAAGAAGAAGTAGAAGAAGAAGAAGATGAAGAAAAAGAAGAACCAAAAGAGCAACAACAATAAGGAGCAAAAGAAGAAGAAGAAGAAGAAGAAGAAGAAGAAGAAGAAGAAGAAAAAGAAGAAGAAGAAGAAGAAGAACAAGAACATGAAAAAAAGGAAGATGGAGAATAGGAGGAAGAATATGAACAACAATAGAAGAAGAAGAAGAAAATGAAGAAGAAGAAAAAAAAAGAAGAAGAAGAAGGAGAAAAAGTGGAAGAAGGAGAAGAATAAGAATAAAAAAACAAAGAAGGAGAAGAAGGAAAGAAGAAAAGTTGAAGAAGTAGAAGAAGAAGAAGATGATGAAGAAGAAGTGGAAGAAGAAGTAGAAGAAGGATAAGAAGAAGTAGGAGAAGAAGAAGAAGAGGTAGATGAAGTAGAAGATGAAGGTGAAGAAGAAGAAAAAGAAAAAGAAGTAGAACGAGATGATATGGTAATGAAGAAGAAGTAGAACAACAAGAAGAAGAAGAAGAATAAATGGAAGATGATGAAGAAGAAGATGAAGAAGAAGGAAAAGAAAAAGAATAAGGAGAAGAGAAAGAAGAAGAAGAAGAAGAAGTAGAAACAGAATAAGAAGGAGAGAAGAAGATGAAGATGCAGAAAGAGAAGCAGCAAAAGGAGAAGAAGAAGAAGAAGAAGAAGCAAAAGAAGAAGAAGAAGGAGAAAAAGTAGAAGAAGGAGAAGAATGAGAAGAAGAAAAAATAGAAAAGGAAGAAGAAAACTAAGAAGAAGGAGAAGAAAGAGAAGAAGAAAAGTAGAAGAAGAAGATGGAGAGGAAGCAGTAGAAGAATAAGAAGAAGAAGTTGAAGAATAAAAAGAAGAAGATGATGATGATGACGTTGATGATGATGAAGATTATGATGATAAAGGAGAAGAAGAAGAAAATGAAGAAGAAGAATAATAAGAAGAAGAAAAAGAGGAAGAAGAAGAAGAAGAAGAGGAAGAAGAAAATTAAGAAATCTAAGAAGAAGAAGAAGTTGAGAAAGAAAAAGAAGAAGAAGATGGAGAAGAAGAAGAAGAAGAAGAAGAAGACAAAGAAGAAGAAGAAGAAGAAGAAGATGAAGTGGAAGGAGACGAAGAAGAAGAAGAAGAAGAAGTAGTAGTGGAAGAATAAGACGATGTAGTAGTAGTAGATGCAGAAGAAGTATAACATAAAGAAGTAGAACATGAAGAGGAAGAAGGAGAAAAATTGGAAGAAGGAGAACAATAAGAGGATAAACAAGTAGAAAAGGAAGAAGAAAACTTAGAAGAAGGAAAAGAAGGAGAAGAAGAAAAGTAGATGAAGAAGAAGGAGAGGAAGCAGAAGAAGAGGAAAAAGAAGAAGAAGAAAAGGAAGTAGTAGAAGAAGAAGAAGAAGATGTAGAATAAGAAGAAGAAGAAGATGATGATGACATTAATGATGATGATGATTATGATGATAAAGGAGAAGAAGTAGAAAATGAGGAAAAAGAATAATAAGAAGAAGAAAAACAGGAAGAAGAAGAAGAAGAAAAGGAAGAAGAAAAGAAAGAAATCTAAGAAGAAGAAGAATAAAAAGAAGAGGAAGAAGAAGAATAATAAGAAGAAATGGAAGAAGAATAAGAAGAGGAAGACGTAGAAGAAGAATAGTAAGAAGAAGATGATGAAGTAGAAGAATAAAAAGAAGATGAAGAAGACGAAAAGAAGAAAAAAAAGGAGTAAGAAGAAAAGGATGAAGGAAAAGAGGAAGAAGAAGAAGTAGAAGAAGAGGAGGAGAAGGAGAAAGAAGAAGAAGAAGAAGAAGAAGTGAAGAAGAAGAAGAAAAAACAGAAGAAGAAGAAGAAGAAGAAGTAGAAAAAGAAGATGAAGAAGTAGAAGAAAAAGGAGAAGAAGAAGAAGAAGAAACAGAAGTAGAAGAAGAGTTAAAAAGAGAAGAAGAAGAATAAGAAAAATAAAAAGAGGAAAATAAAGAAAAAGGAGAAGAGGAAAAATAATAAGAAGAAATACGAAGAAGGGGAAGAAGAAGAGGATACAAGGAGGGCATGAAGAATAAGAAAAAGAAGAAGAAGAAGAAGATGAAGGCGAAGATAAGTAGAAGAAGTAGAAGAAGAATAAGAAAAAGAAGAAGGACAAGAAGAAGGAGAAAGGGAGGAAGAAGAAGAAGAAGAAAGTGAAGAAGAAGAGGAAGGGGAAGTAGGGGAAGAAGAGGAAGAAGAGGTAGAAGAGGAAGAAGAATAAGAGTAAGAAGAAGAAGAATAAGAAGAAGAAGAAGAAGAAGGGGAAGAAAGAAAAAGGAGGAGAAGAAGAGGAAGAAGAAGAAGAGGAAGAAGAAAAGGAAGAAGAAGAAGAAGAT